>JAHWFP010125476.1:146839-195252 GCA_023313725.1 Lithobius niger | reverse complement strand
ACACTGGTGTGGGCTGTGTGATGATAAAAATTGGTTTTCCTCTAATTATTAACTGGTAGAGCTATTGGGTCCACTTAAATCACCTCTCCCGAGACAGAACGAAAGGCGTGTAACCAATGCTCACCTAATCCAAACGTTGCTGCATTACTTACACCCTATGGCAAGTTGTACAGACCGAAGACGTGAGGAAAACTAGCTAACTTCCACTGTGTACAAGAGGTACTTTTCCACTGCATACAAGAGGTGTATGAAAATTGGTTGTGTTAGCTTCCGTCAAAAGCTGTGAGATGAGTCCCTAAAGTTTCTTATGTACCTATCCAGTATCTTCTACATGTGTGTTCTTCATGAACTTGCTTCTATATCTTGTAGTGTATCTTATGCCGAGTAAAACTAAAGCCAATTACCGACTTTGATACACAGAAACCGCGCCTATAAGATTTCTAGTGGACAAACGTGTTGTACTGCTCTTCGTGACAAACTTCCATCGGCATGTTGAAGCATGACTGATCGTACTTTGTTATCTCTTCCTTGTGTTAATTCTACTACTCTTGCTAGTTTCCACTTTCCTCTGGGCAATTTCTCTTCTACTTGCAGAACTACATCATTTAACTGTATGGGCATCTGTTGTTGTGATGCTCTATGAACTTCGTGAGCCGTCCTCAGTTGCAGCAAATAATCATGACGCCACCGCTTCCAGAACCTCTTCATCAACTGTCTTCGATACTTCCATCTTTTGACTAACTTAGAACTGCTTGGAATGTCAGTATAGTATGTCAAACTGTCTGTCAAATGCCCTCCTTGTCTACCAAGTAGAAAATGCGCTGGGGTCAAATACTCGTTGTCAGAAGAATCTTCTGTGACAGGTGCTAGAGGTCGATTGTTGACGACTGATTCAATTTCTGCAAGTATTGTGGTAAACTCATCTTGCGATAATAAGGCAGATCCCAGGGTACGCTTCAAGTGGTACTTTATTACTTGTACCATTCTTTCGTAAAATCCGCCCCACCATGATGCTCTTGGTGCAATGAATTTCCATTCAATGCCTAAGCTCGTTGCAATTTCTTGTGTTTGCGGACTGTTTAACCAAGCGTAGCTTTCTCTTAGCAATCTGTCTACCTTTTTGAAAGTTTGCGCGTTGTCACTGTATACAATTCTGCAACTTCCTCTTCTTGCCACAAATCTTCGAAAGGCCAAAATGAAACTACTTGTACTTTGTGAAGAAACAAGCTCTAAATGTACTGCACGAGTTACCGCACAAGAAAATAAACAAATGTAGGCCTTAGTGACGTCATTCTGCACCTTGATGAAAACTGGCCCAGCAAAATCCACTCCTGTATAATAAAATGGGCTTGACTCCGTGACCCGCTCAATGGGTAAAGGTGCTTCAATCTCACTTGCAGGCTTAGCATTCCATCTTCTGCATGTCATGCATCCACGTATGGCCTTTCTCACCGATTGCCTACCACGTAACACCCATACATCCTTCCGTAACAAAGCAAGAGTAGTTTGAACTCCTCCATGGAGTGTCTTGAAGTGTCTGTCCCTAATAAGTAACTCCACTATCCTTCCACCCTTTAACAAAAAAGGATGCTTTTGAGTTTCTGTAAGTCTGGTATACTCTAGCCTTCCTCCCAATCGAATTAGCTTTTCATTGTCTAGAAACGGCTTGAATTGGAAAATACTGGAATCTTTATTTACTTCTGCACTCTTCATTAAAGCTTCAAGTTCGCTTGCAAATTCTTGACCTTGACTGATAAAAATCCAATATTTTTCGGCTCCTTTAATTTCAGCGAAGGTTAACCAAGCTGATCTATTGACATCTCTTTTGCGAGCATTGTTTACAAACCGTCTTACCCATGCCGTTACTCGAACCAAGTGTTGCCATGAACTATAATTGTCAGAGTTCAAAATGGGTGCTGAACACACATGCAGCTGGGTAGTTAAACTACAAAGTTGTTCTTCCGAATTCAGGTTGGAGAAATCTTCCTCTTGCATTCTTAGCGATGGAACATTCCACTGTTGTTCTGGTAATTTAAGCCAGTTAGGACCAGTCCACCATTCTTTATTCTGAATCAACTTGGATAAATCTTGACCTCTTGTAATAACGTCAGCAATGTTTTGCTTGCTGCTGCAATAGTGCCAACTGCAGTTCTTGGTAATATTTCCTTGAATTTCTTGCACACGCCGTGCGACAAACACCTTCCATCTAGATGGTACATCTTCGATCCACTTTAAAGCAACCTTCGAGTCAGACCATAAAAATTGTGGAACTTCCTTGCAAGACAATGCTTCGGCGATACTGGTTGACAAACGACTTCCTATGAGGCAGGCCATTAATTCCAATCTAGGGATGCTCATAAGCTGCAATGGGGCCAATCTGGACTTGGAGGTTATAAGGCACGTGTGAAAGGTTTGCCCCTCATCCGTTGTATACCGGACATAGGATACTGCAGCATAAACTCTTGGTCCCGCATCACAAAATGTATGCAGCTGAAAATTCTCGAGACTGCTAACTCTTAACCACCGTGGAACCTTAATCTTGACGATTTCCTGCAATTCTTCTTTCCACCGTTTCCAGGCAGCTAGGGATTGACTAGGCATGACAGCGTCCCAGTTAACCTTCAATCTCCACAAATCTTGAAGTATGCGTTTGATAATGACGACAAACGGTGCGATAAACCCTAAAGGGTCGAAAATTCGTGCGAGAATCTCTAGTACATCCCTCTTCGTATTTGAATCGGCTTGGATTGCTTCCAACAGATTTGTGTGATGCAAACTTAAGTCGTCTGACGTAGTATTCCAATTAAGTCCTAAAACTTTATTCCTTTCTTCAATTGGTTCTTCTGCTGAGACGAAACCCCTAGAAATCCACAACTTGCAAAGTTCCCTGTCATTAGTGGCCCATTTTGTGAACTGCATACCTCCCTTGGCCATTACGTCATATATCCTTGTAGAAAGTGAAAACGCTCTTTGGGTAGTCTCTTCACCAGTTAGACAGTCATCAACATAAGCTCGGTCTGATACGTGTTTACAGAAGCTTTCATCACTAGAGGGATGAGTCTTGACGTGATGACGAATGGTTGCGGCTAGAAGAAACGGACTGGCTTTCATTCCAAAAAGCACCCTGGTCATTCGAAACACTTTCAACGGTGGGTTGGTTCCACGTTTCCACGGAGTGTCTGTCCAAAGAAATCTTGTGGCGTCTCGATCCTCTGGATGCAAAAGAACTTGCAAAAATGCCTTGGTAAGATCGGTAATAATTCCAATTTTATGCCATCTAAATCTCAAAAGTAGCTCAAATATCGACGGATTGAGATTTGGTCCTGCACTCTGACATCTGTTTAGTGAGAATCCTCCCTCTGGACTTGCTGACGCATCAAACACAATTCGAGTTTTCATTGTCTTCCTGTCATCTTTGATAATGGCATGATGTGGCATGTAATACACTACGGGATCATGCTTCTCCAAAGTTACTTCCTCAGCATGATTGTTGTGAAGATACTCGAATAGTGCAGACTTGTAACGTTCAAACAACTTAGGATCCCTTTGCAATTTCCAAAGTAGTCGACGCAATCGCTCTAGAGCAACTTCAAAATTATTGGAAAGTTTTGACTTATGCTGATTCCATGGAATACGGACTTGATACCTTCCATTCTGAAATGTAGTAGTTTCTTGAAAAAAATCCAACACTTCGACATCTTCCAGTGTTTGTTGCAACTTTTCTTCCTTAGCCAGAATGCCACTGTTATCAAGCTCCCACATCTTGGATAAGCTGCTTTGCAACGTGGAACTCTCTTCCAATGGTGTAGCTATGCACATCGCAACTGTAGGAGACAAGGGTCCATACATTGGAGTACTTCCCTGCAGCATCCAACCAAATACGCTTTGTGTAGCCATAAGCTTGCTGCTCAATTTCTTCATTTGCCCCGTCATTATGCGCCAGTAATAATCTGCTCCAATCAACACGTCTACAGTAGTAATTTCTCCAGGGCCCATCCTATGGTTCCAACCAGCCTCACTCTTGTACTGCAGAAATCGTTCAATCAAACTTGTCTCCCACAACTTCACACCATGACAAATCTCAGCAACTTGTAATGCAGACATTTTCAAATGGACACCATTGCTCCCAATCAGAGTGAATGGAATGACTTGACTTCTCTGATGCTGTTTACCTCCACCAAACGAACGAATAACGGTTTCTTCATCACCACTAGCTGGTAACCTCAACTGCTGTACAAGACGGGAAGATATGAAAGATCGTTCAGATCCATTGTCCACTAAAATAACGATTTCTTCCGTTCCCTTGGCATGCTGAATCCAAACTCGCATGGTTTGCAGAATGGACACATTTTTTGATCCCTTACATACAGATGAAGCTGCTGATGCTATCAAGGCAGACTGCGACTTGTTATTGCTGCTTGTGGTCACACTCTCTTCTGAAGTGTCACGTGGTTCTTGTTGCCCTCTTCCACTACTTACAGCCAGAGTAGTGGCTTGGTTCTCCCGTTTCTGACATAGCAATGTATGGTGCCTTACGGAGTTACAAATTCTGCATCGAATTCGTTGGTTGCAGGCTTTGGCAAGATGATTTTTCTTTAAACAGAGAAAACAACGACGAGATGTGGCTAACGCTGAACGACGTTCCTGGTTGCTAGTGTACTTCGTGCATGCCGTTGAAGTATGTGTGTTGGCTTCGTTACAAAAATAACAGTACGACTTAAACTCCTTGCGATTAGTGTCCTGACTAGCGACTTCTTCTGTAGTAAGTAAGGCTGAGGATGACTTGAAATTGAAATCTTTCTTGCGTGCAGCATCTGATGTAGGAACACCCTCCTTTAATTGTGCAGTGCTGTATGTAAGCTCGATGCCCTTTAATTCCTCTTTCACAAAGTCCACTAATACTGTCAAATCGTAAACTGCAAGACCTTTGTTTTTACGATGCCACTCACGCACTATAGGATTTGGTAGATTTCTCAAAAGAATAGGACATAACAACGATCCCATAGCTGTAACGTTTTGACCCAACACTTCTAGAGACCGAATGTGCTTCTGGAAATCTTCAATTAGTCTGCGAAGTTCCAACCCCGTGTCGATTCTTGTGACTTTCTTCATTTCCCACAACTGTCGAATGTGCTCGGATACTAACAATTGCTTGTCACCATACTTCTCCTTGAGTAATGTCCACGCAACATCGTAATTGGCAGCCGTTAATGACAATCCTGCAATCGTTAAACTTGCAGACTCCTTCAGTAAACCACGCAAATAATTCAGCTTGTCCACCTTTGCTAAATCTGGGTTGGAATCAATTCCAGCGGAAAAAGCATCCGAAAAACGTTCCCAGTCCGCTACTGTCCCATCGAACTTTGCAATTTGTAGCTTTGGCAACTTTGCGCTCTTGGTACCACCAGTTTGAACGTTTGCCGCTGGCCCACTCTTCAAGAATCGATTTGCTTGCACCTTCGAGTCAATAATCAAGTCATTGAATGCGTCATTGTTAGTAACTTCGGCGACCACATCAGCGGCCGAACTTGCAACTTCTAGCTGTTCGTTCACCAGCAACAACGCTGCCTCCTTCACCTTGATTTTCTCTAACAATGACTCTACCAACAACTTGTCATTATTAGCTATTGCCTGAGTAACTTCGTTAATTAGCTTGCTTAGAATAGGGCGACGAGCTGCCCGACTATTCTTTAACTGTGCAAGATCCATGACTGAACGAACTGGAAACGAACGACAAAACTACAACTACCAGTTTCAAACGGAAAACAAGTTACAACCGAACCCAGATCGACCTTCCCCCTAATGGGGAAAGTCAATCGGATGCCGCAATAGCGACACTACCACTAAAGGAGTGAGAAGGGACATCCTAGCACGACTACCACCAAACTGTCTTCCAGTCAAATTCTCAGCAAACCCAAAGGACACAAGATCAATTCTCCTTCAGTACCCCCACCATGGAACGATCCCCTTTTCCCCGTTCCCGGGTTTCGGCACCATTGTCCGGAAACGGCAGTGAGAAAGCTATGAGACTGAATCAAGTTAGGTTAGGGTTTGGGTGGGGCTTACGTACTAGGCAGCCTTCTACATAGGTTGTCCTTCGAGGTGTAGCGATTATCTTGCTAACTAATACGGCAAGGCTACGTTATCCTCGGCTCTTACTCTACTTAGTTGCTAAGGAGGAATTAGGTTTGCAGTGGGGGCATACTCACACCAACCAAAGTCCAACCGAAATTGCTACTGTAAGAAAATCACATGTTAGTTAACACCAACTTCTCACATTCAATGCACTTACACTATGATGGCAAAGTAAAAGTCCTAGTGAGGCCCAAAATTAGCCCTAAAAATCCTTCCCTAGTAGGCCCGCATTTAATCCTAAAAAGTGTCCCTGGCAAAGAAGGGAAGCAGGAGGCAAAATTGATGAGATGTTGCTGGTTTGAACCCAGCCGATGAAGTGAAGTTTATTTCTTCTTCAATTTAGCATTACAAATTCAACAATGCTACATATACACATTCTCGAGCTCATGCAGCACGAGTAATCAATAACTTTTATAACTAGTAGACTTAATACATCATTATCACCCCTAACGAGGGGAATTTAACTAACTAACTACATGGTTAACGTCCATCGAGATACAAAACTTCCCGAATAAAGGCCCACTCCTATGTGGATCGACCCTACTGAATCTAGTCTAGCATCCTAGGCCGCTCCTACAACAATGTATCTCTTACGCGTGTTCCCGTGGTTACACGCGTGGTTACACGAATATTATAGTCGGAGAATTCTCGATTTTGGACGGTAAGCCAATTTCTTTCTTTTCTTTCTTATTTAATAATTTATGATGAACAAACCGTGTACTTGTTAAATTATAGTCACAAAGGTCTAAACTAACGTAACCATAAAACTATCGTAACTCATAAAACTATCGTAACTATCGTAACCCTTACTAAGCAAATTGCTGTGAACTAACTGATCGTAACTTAACTAATGCACTCGCGATTATGGCTAAAATGTTGGAAACTTTATTTGGGCAAATAACTAACCTAAGAATCGCGACATAGGGTTTTTAGGTGGATGATGGGAATGTCGGCTTGGTGACGAAATTCGTTTCAAGGATATCTTCTAGGTGACTTTTGGTTTAATTGGAGGAGGTTGGTACGTGGGGGTCGTCTGGAGAAATGGCAGCGGCCCATTGTCTGCCAGCACGGATCACCTGTTGCCGCGATTGGTTTTGTCTTTTACGGATCAGGATCCATTTGGTGGGAGAGATGGAGACACAAACCGTTTCAAAGTTCCATCACAAGTTTAATGGTGTTGACAACACGGATGTGGGTCGAAATGGGTGGTGTTTCCTGCATATCCCAAGCAACGACAAGGTGGAGGAGATAACACATTAGGTGGTAACTGTTGCAGATCGGGAAGTGGATCCTTCGACGAGGATGAATCCGACATCATGATCTTGGAAAGGCCAGTAGCGGTTACGTCGGCACGCGAATTTCAAATCAAGACCTAAGAATTTAAACCTGGTGTAAACCTTTCGCCAACGGTCCGAGAGAGCAGCAGAGGCGGAGTGCAGTAAGGGATCGGTCACAACAGGGCGGAAGATATGTGGCCCCCCCCCGCCCCCCCCCCCGTGTGAGGTGTTGTATCGGAACGGCGGATGGTGTGCACATTTCGTTTGCAAAGTGCATAGGATGGATCGAAGGCCTGTTGGGGTTATTGTAGTAGTATAAGGGTTGTTGTTTTTTTTAAAGCCGGACCATGTTGAGGACCGTGCAGGAAAGAATGCGGGATTTAGTAGACATTAAGTCAAGTTCCGCCCCAGTGGTTCAGAGAAAGGATTGAAGAATACGGTAGACTGGTGTGGTGGATCGGAGAATGGATGATAATGGAAAGGTGTACTGAAACTAGGCTGATTCCGATGATTAGGAAACATGGGTTCGTGAATGTGAGAATCCCTTGAAAAGGATGCAAGGCTCATTTCGCTGGTAAGGCATTAAGGCGTTCTGTGATTAGGGATCTGCGCCGAGGTGGGACACAAGAGAAAGTTGTTCCAAAGTAGTGTGAGCGTAGTGATGGTAATGCTGGCAAGGGGATGCATTGGCGGAACTTGACATGTCGGTGTGAGAGGTGGCTGCAGTCGGTCCCTACTTTCCGTGAGGTGGTTCGGGTCGGCCTATGGCGTTGACGTTAGTGTAGGTGTTATGTATTATTTTGTTTGATGTGCGGTTTTTAGGTTTATGGCAGTTCTGCCGAAAGGAAAGGGCTACAAAGGTGAAGGCGGTACCACGAATGGGGAGCGGTGGATAGGAGTCCGTATACCAGGTATGTTGTGGGAGAAGAACCATGGTGGGCAGTAGCGGGATGATATAGATGTTGAGGGCTTGTGACTCGGCATAAGAGGAGTGATACCGGGGATCGAGATGGATCGGGAACTCAGGATTGGTGGAGACTGGGGTGTCAGTGGTAAATAGTCCGGGGATCGGTCATCTAGCACCGTGTAGTGGACGTCGAAGTTACAGTGCAGATCTTTTTCACATAACAAGCCCCTGCAAATGGCTACTGGTGGCGGAGGACCGAAGTCGGCTTCTGGAGAAGGATCGTGGAAGCAGTGGCAATTGTGAGGGTCGCGTGGAAGGCAGAAGGATCATCCGAAAGTTGGAAAGGGAACCGGCAATCGAAGGGCAGTTGGCGGAATGAGGACTGGTGAAAGAGCGTGAGACATTCCCAACGAAACTGTTGAAACCGGCAAAGGAAGGATTGGCACAGGCGATGAAGCTGTGGGATCGTGGTCTTTGGATTGAGATGGAATTGGAGCCATGGAGGATGGAGCTGAAAGGAGAGGGATCGCTGTAGATCCGAAGCGTCGAAATGCCCCTCTAGCAAGTTCCAAGAGAAAGTTATAGAGTAGGTTAGGAAACACTACTGATGGATGCTGGCGAGGTTGTCGATAAAGAAAGGATCGGGACCCAGGAAGGCGCCCTGAACGGCGGCTTGGTATCAGTTGGGAGATATAAGGGTAACGGCCCAGGGCAGTCAAAGCCATGCATTGTAGGTCGGAAGGCAACTGAAGATCGATGGTAACAGCAGAGGACTCAGCCTGGTCCCTTGCTAGCGAACACGGAGCTGGAGGATCACATACCGTTGCTATGGCGAAGGAGGCGTGACGACATCGGATCGAATGGTCGATGGTCTCATGCGGTATAGCTGAATCCGGTGGGATACTTTAGGTGAGGACAGACCGCCTCCGTGTCCGTCGTCCCAAAAGGACAAGCCAGGGGATTGACAAACAAGTGATGAATCCATGTCAGCCATTGCTGGAAGCAAAGGTACGCGAATCGACAATGATGGGATCGTGACGCAGTGGCATGTCCAAAGCGGATCGGTGATCGTGCTCCTCAGGGCGGTCACGCATCTTGGACGCCCTAGGAGAAATGATGCTGACAGGCTGATGCACAAGAGCCTATATAAGCTGGTCTAGCCGGCGCAGGCGCCGAACTAGTACGAGCCCGGAAGTAAAGACGACTCTCAAACTTCTAGTGGAAACAAAGGGCTCAAAGGGGGAACTGCTATAAAAAGGTAATCGATTTTTTTGTCTGCTATAAAAACATACGGTTTCTTCTCCGTAAACCAACATGTTTATGTAAAGTAACAGGAACAACGTTACAACCTACTTTGTGGTATTATATGGCTGTATTCCTTCTCGCTATGTTTTATGTTATGTATTTTCTTTTAACTATATCTGTTTTAAGTTAACTTTTAGTTTACACTTAACTTTTTCTTTACGGCCTGACTGTTAATGAAATATGAAAATCATGGTGTCAAACAGTGCATTAAATTACTTTAGCTAGTGTTATAAACGAGATTAGAGGTATAACAGATAAGTGACGTTTTAGGTTAACGTAGGGGCAATTTAAAATAAGTTGAATTGTAATGTTTATAGTCCCAAATACTGAGTTGCCTTATTATAAGGCAGTAAGGACAGAATTAAGAAGTTTAGAGCTGGGTGAAATTTTGTAGATAAAAATGGCTGCAGCCTCTTATTACCTCACGTGTCATGATGATTACGTGACATTATATGTACACGTTGTGTAATAATGCAGGGCGGGTCTGGTAAGCAGCACCAGCTAATAGTAAATAGGTAGGATAGGTATGGCTACAAATAGGTAGCCAACCTCAAATCTTAAACACCTCAATCAACCCCTGATAAAAGTCAGAACCCAGAACTTGTAAATATATCTCTATAAAGTAACAAACAGCAAAGTAGCAACAAGAAAACATGAAACGAGATAATGAAAGTGGGTTCCTTTAAACAAGAGGTTAGTTATTATAAACAAATATATGTACTGCAAATGATAAATGAAAAGCGCTAATAATAATTGGCTTGCATCACATCCAGTCGAACAACACAAGCCTTCTTGAAGCGACGCAGGGAAAGTTTAGGTAAGTCACCTAACCCAACTGTATGGAAAATTTATGTTGAAGGCAGAATTTTTTTATGCAAATCATTACAGATAACAGTTCAGTGGCCCCAAAAATTTAGCTACCTTTATTCCTGCGTGTAAGCAGCACATTTTTCAAGAAAACTGCACTTTGTGAGTATAACACAATCTCCCGTGTTTTTCTTGTTCACACCCATGATAAACATTTATAAAGGGGTGCCACCTGAAATCTGTCCAAAAAGCAACATGGCGGCCTTTTTGTTTTTAAAATGGGCACCGTGCATTAAAAAAATTCAAAATTATACTTATGCATGTTTGTTTGGCTTCAACTGCTAGCTTTTAAGGTCTGCCGTTATTCAAAAGAATGCTGTAAAAAGGTCTCAAGACTCCACCCGACATCCAAGATGGCGGCCAAAACGGTGGTAAAATTCAAGTGTTTTTCATCATTTTAAAATATATACTAGAGGCAGATTTGAATTAGTGTTCAAAAACGTAAGTTCATTTGAAATGACTAGTAATTAGAAAACACCAGGTCAAATCCTTATTGTAGTGTGTTAGTATTTAGGAGTTACCCGCTGCTGTTTCTCCAATCAGTAGCACCGCATTTTTCTTCAATTCACCATAAGGTCCATCTTTAAAGTGATACAGTAACAGTTCTTATAAAGATAAATGGATGTATTTAGGCTTAGATATTAGGTAAAGATATATATTTTGCAACATTGGTAATTAAAAGGATTTGTTCTAATTAGATACTAAGATACGTCAATTTACCTACATTGTAGTGAAGTGCATTTTGTTTGTTTTTACCCCAACTTATATTGTTAAAATGCTCCAGTAGCCGTTCTAATTAAGATAAAATATGTAATTAGGCTTACATTAAAGATTGGAGGAGTATATTTTGGAACAAGGTTAATTATAACGATTTATTATTATTAGGAGCTTGCCTTTGGAAGTTTATTAATTCTGTAGCGCTGTGCTTTTTGCATCTACTTACCACAAGTTACATATTTAAACTGCTGCAGTAGCCATTCTAATCAGAATTAGATGAAAGATGGAGATGTATATTTACCAAAAGGCGTCAATAAAATACAACCATTAATCATAATTAGAACTACCACCACATCACGCTAAAGAAGTAACTTAAAGAAAATTGAAGTGAGCATGGAACTACAGCAGAGATAAACACTTGTAGCTTATCTCCTAATTAGGAGAAACCGCTTTTATTACCTATGTTAGAATTTACATTTCGCCACCTTTTGTATAACTTAATTACATCCATTTATAATAATTAGAACTACCACGTCGTCACTTCAGAGATGTAACATGCGGTGAATTGAGGAAAAAGCATGAGACAATATCACAGATAAACAGTTACAGCTTATACCTCAATTACGATAATCCATTCTAATTACCCTACTTCGAAAATATACAACTTTATCTTTCATCGAAGCCTAACTACATCCATTTATCTGTACTAGAACGGCTACTGCAGCAGTTTAAAGATGTAACTTGTGACAAATAGACAAAAAGCACACCTGCATGGAGCTACAACATGGATAACCTGCCGTAGCTCAGCTCCTAATTACAATAAATGGTTATAATTACACTTGTTCCAAAATATACTACTCCATCTTTCATTTAAGCTAATTTAAATCTATTTTTGTAAATTGTAATGCTACAGCAGCTGTTTAAAGATGTACCTTCTGATAAATAGACACAAAAAGCACAACCCAACAGTGAAGATAATCTGCCCTTACTTAGCGCTTAATTACAATATATCGCTTTAATTACCCTTGTTCCAAAATATACTTGACCATCTATCATGTAAACCGACTTACAGCTATTTATCTTAATTAGAACTGCAGCAGTTTAAAATATAACTTGTGATAAAGATACGTTAAATGCACATCACTAATACGTAGATAAACCGCCGTAGCTGAGCTGCTAATTACAATAAATCATTCAATTATCCAAATGGAAAATATACATCGCCATCTGATATCTAAGTCTAAAACATCCATTTATACTATTTAGAACTGCTACCGCATCACTTTAAAGATATAATTTACGGAGAATTGAAGAAAAACGCAGTGCTACAGCAAAGAGAAACAGCCGCAGCTTAGCTCCTTATTACCAACTCGATACACTACGAATTTGACCTGATGTTTGCTAGCTACTAGCCAGTTCAAACGAATTCATGTTTTCGAAAAATAATTAGAATCTGCCTCTATTTAATAAGTATATTTTAAAATTATGAGAAATGCTTGAATTTTGCCACTATTTTAGCCTACGTATTGGATATCTCATCGTGTGGAGTCGTGGCATATATTTAGAGTATTTTTTTTGAATTCGGTAGACCTTAAAACCTACAAGTCGAAACCAAACTGATATATCTTAGAGCGATTTTGGATTTTTGTATTGTTTAGTGGCCATTTTAAAAACAAAATGGCCACCTTGTTGGTTTTTGGAAGGGTTTCAGGTGGCACCCTTCCTAAAAGTTTACCATGGGTGTGGGTATCAGGTACACCAGAAGAGGTATTTTCCTCACAAAGTGCAGGTTTTTTTTGCTTACCCCTAGGACTAATTCTAAAGACAGTTCATTCCTCGCGCAAAATGTGAACTCGTAACATCATCATCATCCAGGTTTAATGGTCAGATGTCTTTCCTGCTACGGTAAAATTCTAGTAGTAGCTTTGAAAGTAGCTTTCTCAAGTTGTTCCCTCAAGATGGGCAGGGATTCTACACTAGCAAATGCAATACATTAACTGGATCTACAATAACAGACACCTTCTTTTTCAGAGGCCTTCATGACAAACAGTCAGCTTTTACATTAATTAGTCTTACCGGAAACATGATGGCCATCGAACTGGTAGCCATTCAGAAATAGGGACCAGTGCTGAACATGCAAAACCACCCTGACTTGAATGCATACCTTGTTGCCAAATATCCACACGAAGGCTTTCTGATCTGACTGAAGAATGAAGCATCGTTAATGCAAGAACTGATGGCCATTCTGGACACTAAAGACCCACTGTAAGTGTTACCCAGTCATTGAGCATTGGCCTGTTCTGCCTTTGACAGACACCAGGATGCAAAAGCAATATCTTTCACAGGTGACATAGTATGTATTACACAGCCTACCAAACTACAGAATAATTTGAGTAAGTGGCTTGGGTAATAGTGCACTAAAACTATTGATTACAAAAATGCTTATCAAGCATTAGCCATGGCAGCTGAACATACTTTCGTCTAGTGCCAATGGTGTTTTGGACAATAACAGTTTATTTTAGTGGCACAATATTGAAGGTAGGTTAAGCGCAACTTCCTATGCTGGCTTATATACCCTAACTAAGTCTTCAATTCATAGGCATTATTTGGTTCAGCTGCATCTTGAATGACACTCAGTACCTGGTTTGGTCGTCATATCTCATCAAGGATATTAAGCTTATTGAGTCAGTCTAGAAGATGTTCACCAAGTACAATCCAGGATTGTTTAATGTGCCTTACATAGAAGATCTTAAAGTTTTCAAACTAGACTTGCTGAAGATCAGGTACTTAAAGACTGACTTTTATCTCGCTTACTTTATTCTGCACAACCAAACTGCAGTGGATCCAAGAAGTTTTTTTTTAATTAACGTATGGCGCGTTAATGGAGAAAATTACAAGCACTTTTTTGCAAACTGAGTTGTACCCATTTGTAATTCTCCGCCCTCTGGGGTGGTCTCTGCATGGTCCCTGCGTGGTTTAAAGATAGTTCTGAAGAAAGTCAGTCTCTCCAAGTTTATGAAGTGTTTTTAAGATTGCGTATTTGACTAATGATGATTTAACCCACATTTTTATTTATACTTTCCATGTTTGATTGTATGTTTTTATTCATGTTAGCTGCTCTTTTAATTTCGGACTGCGTGTAACTGGAGAATGTGCTCCCTTCTCTGTCTGTTACAGTTCTTGCTGTATAAATGAATTTATTATTATTATTATTATTGCCTCTGGCAATTTCGTGATGCCATTCTTGCCAATGACGAAACGTAAGTCCTAAAGTCATGTACGGTTTAATTGACACTTGACCTTCTTAACCTGCATTTGCCTTCCTGTAAGGAGGATAAAACATTGCAAAATGTTACATCATGCTCCACGCTTGACCCAGCAAAAAGTACATCTTTGTAGAAAGGATGCGCCCTGGTACTCGAATGAAGAAACTCTTCCATTCGCTTCTGAAAAATTGCAGGGTACTATAGCTAGGCCTAGTCTAACCCCTCCCACTCAAACAATCCTATACAGGTAGTAAATTAGCATATGTAGAAGGTAATTTGCGTGGTAAAGGATACCATTAGGCCTATCTGTATTGCCCTGCAATTTGTCGGAAGCTAATGAAGGTGAGGCTAGGCTTAGAATCCTCATGCACTTCCATTCTGCAGGAATGCATCAAACAAATCAATTAAGTAGAATTACTAAAGCCATCCAACTCGCTAACAAAGTCTCCACTCAATGCAGGGGGTGACACTCTATAACCAACTCAGGGAAAGTGAATAGTCACCAACTATGCAGACATCTCTATTGGACTTATGAACAAGAATAACCGGTACAGGCCATGAATTACAGTTAATAGGTTTCAAAATACCCTCCTTTGTAATTCAAACGCATCCTTCCCTCTTAAAGCAAGAGGTAAGGTCGGCCTTTTAAAAATCCAACTTAAGCATTTACATAATTTTGATCTCTGCCTTGAAATGTTTAAAAGTACCCAAATCTGGTGCAAACATATTTGGGAATCTTGAAAAATCAACTTCGTCAAAGACGAAATTGACTTCAGTTGGTACAGAATTTTTGTCATTGACAGACACATTTTAAAATCTAGCCCTACCTTCACAATCCAGCTCTTGCCAAAAAGAAATAACTGATTGTGTGGTGCAACAGTGGCCCTAGGGGCCTCAGCATGACCACCTAAAGCTACATTTATCATTAATATACCTAAAGGTTTAATAACCTCGTCTTCTTAGGTGATTGGCGTGGGCTTAAGTTGTAAGTTCTTAAAGTGCTTATCATACCTGCCCATGTCGGTATAATGGTTAGATCGCAACCTGTGTCTAATTCAATTAAAATTTTCGACCATTAGCTGACAGTCAACAGTCTACTTACTAAATTTGCTTACTGATGAGAAGCCTGGTGGAGAATTTCAGGCTAGAGTCTGAATCCGCACTAGTCAGAATTTTCAGACTCATTTTCGACTGTAAGTGCTTTTTTCAACATGTGTGAGGCTTTTTCTTTAACTGTTATGCAAATGAATCAACCTTTTTTTGGTTTTAATCCCAAGAGCCCCAAATTTGACACTTATTTTGTTTAAATTTGTAGTCAGTGCTTTGTGACGAGAAAAGCCTCAACAATACCACTTAATGTCTCTTCTACGCTATTTAGGCTACTTAGTTTTATTGTTACTAATGTAACTGCTAGCGTTGAGTGTGCATCTAAGAATGTGGCCAGATTTCAGAATCTGGCCACATTCTTAGATGCACACTCAACGATAGGCACGACTTCGCAAGTTTTGTCAAAAGTGACATTGTCAGAGTCCATTGCCGTAAATTATTTCTGGATCTCCTGACACTAAATACCAGAAATAATCTTTCCCTTAATGCTTCTTTAAGAAATGTGTCAAACTTACTACAAGCTGTTATATACATAATACAATGAAAAAAAAAACACTCTTTTGCTTATATAACTAGTGGTGGTGTATAAGTTCTCTTTTTTAAAATCGTTTATTCGTTCTGACGTTCTAGAAAAAGGTGTTTCAGGAGAAAACAGATTTTTAATTAATGCAGATGTTTTACGTCCAACACTGGAAAGTAAGATTCTGCCTTGCTTATCTTTTGGAATGTTAAACACCTCATAATGTAGAGCCTCTCATCCATAATATAAGAACCAGGCCACAATACTGGCGTTGAACACCTAAAACTTCTTATAGGGCCCAGAAGCCATGGATAAGCTTAGATTACTAGGAACAAGAATTGGGGAGGAGAATTTGGAACTCTAAAAAGTCCCTATTGGAACGTGTTACATTCATTCCTATTAGTTCTATCCGAGTTTTCAGAGCGTTTAGATTACTTCCTTTGCCTACTCTCTTAACAAATGCTAGAACACGCATTCAAACGGTTTCTTTGCAATGTAAAATACTGGTCTTTGTTATGCAAAAATTTTTAGCATTAGTTGATTTTCAAAAATAAAACCAATATAGTTTTGAACAGCTAACAATATCTTCATAGAAGTTCAACCTAAAAAGCACTTCTAGAAATAGTATGAAATAGCAAAGTTAGCTTAGTTTAGCAGCTGTATTATTTTTAGTTTCCTTCCTAATTTTACTTCCTTTCAACAGGCTAATGTCAAAAGCCTCAGTGCTCAGAACCTTGGTCATGCTCTAAAGGAATAATTAAAATAGGCCCCAGTCTCCACTACCCGGATGATCCTTACCATACTTAACCCGATAATTCTTTACTTGTACAGTTTAGAGACATACAGAATTGGTGATTGAGGTTATCCTAGCATTAAGAAAATAAACACTTTATAAAATATAATATAAACAGTGTAATGCCGCAAGTTTCACATAATGCCCAGAATAGGCCACACATTCACTGTAGAAGGCTGGTAGTTTCTCACACTCCCCTGGCGGACACCGACAAGCAAGGAATTTTCCAGGCTCCGCTTTCATTTACGGACCAGATCAACTCCTTTAGGCAACTCACCTACCACCACTCAGCTGCGACGATGTTTCACATTTCATCTTACATCGCAAAACTGAGTCACGGAATAATTAAACCACGTCTCCATGCCAAATTGAATGTAAGATTCATACAGTAGTTAATCCAACAATACTGTTGCTAGTACTGTTTACAAAAATACAAATTTGGCGGCTGAAATTTTCTTAGGATTTTAATTTAAAAAATATTAAACAATGAAATTCTTCAAGTTTCCTTATTTTTTAGTGTTTTAGTGAATTCCTATGAATCTATGTAACTAAGGTCAAACATAATATTTGTTTTTTAGTATGTTGGATTGTGTGTGACGCCAGATAACCGAGATTCCCATTTCTTATTTTTGTTGTTTGTGCATCTGTAGTGGGAATCTCGATAATCTTATGTCTTTTTTTGTTTGTATGTCTGTCAAACTGAATTGTCTGTATAAGTAATGAGTCGAACTGTGTTTTCAACGGAAGCACATTACTAATGACGTAATATGTTTTTCCAATGATACTATTTCCGTGCAAAAGGTATGTAGGCCTCTACATCTCTTAAAGTTCGCTCTAATCTAATGTAAGCTTGGGCGACTGCTAACGGGAAATCACAGTATTTTTATGCAAACGGTTAATCGCAACAATGTTGTGTTATTCGTAGAAACGGGGAACTTTTAACAACAATGGGAATACATAAGAATGGAAAATTTCCTTCAATAATACGGCGTGCATTCAAATAAATGTTAGATTCAAAAAGAATATATTCTCAAACAGCTGTTACTTTTGCAGTCATTACTTCTTGGAATATTCTTAAAACTAGACATATAAGGGGGCTGTCCTAGCTTTAGTTAAAAATACCGATATCGAACCGTAAAACCTCTCATCATCCACCGGAGGGGGAAACTATGCCAGAGTAAGACTCCAAGGCTAGTGAAGGAGACTTGTAGTGTCTCAACCTGCCCTGACAGGTACTGTTGGACAGGGACTTTGCCAGTCGCTTTCATTCCGCTATAACTGCAATAAAAAAACTATTTGAAAAAGTCTTATTTCCGGATTGAATTTATTACCCTATGTCTTCACAGCACCATCTTGAGTCAAACAACCCTGTCTTCATACAAAGCGCCTTTCAAATTTCACCTTATATTTTCCATCAGCTTGATTCTACGGGGAATACTATAGTCAAAAACAATGACGCACAAGATTGCAGGTGTGTGACTCAAAAAAAGTGCATTGCTGGAGTGGTACCCAAAGAGGGTATTTTCCAAGGCATTGTTCTATCCAATAGATTGTCTACAGGAGTGGTCTACCCAAGGACTCTTTTCAGTTTTGTGTGTTCCCAGTGCTAAACGAAAACATGAGTTTTTAGTTTTTTGTTATTTCACAGCAGAACAAATTGTTTTTCTGCTAGAATTTTTTCTGTTTAATTCCTAATGTTATGGCTATGGGCTATTGTCCAATAGCCTCAGCACTCTAAAGGCCTGTAACTACATTTTTTAATAAAGAGTGCTCAAAAATGCCTTGTTTCCTTTGTGACAACACTTTAAGCATCCATCAGAAGCATACATTCTAAGCATCGATTATGAAGTGTTATTTTTGGAGACTATAACCAGTCAAAGGTTGACTGGGCCAAGTGTCAATCCTCAAATTTGGAGCAGTACAAGTTTTTTAATAAACACTGCAGTCCTAGGTTTTAAATAGCCAATTACTAAACCTACTAGAGGGGATGCGATATTTAATTTCATTATGGTCGACAGTGTCCGTCTTATATTCAACATGGAGGTTAATCAACATTTAGGCTCAAGTGACGATAATATGGTTATAGTAAAGTTAAACACTAGTAAAACACTGTTAAAAAATAAAGCAGATAAACTACAAAAATGTGAGAAATTTACTTGGTTGTGTTGCTTGTTCAACTTTGTATACCATGAACAATGTGGAAAATGCCCGGTCCTACTTTTTTGAAGTCATACAAAGTGTTGTAACTGTCTGTAGCTCTAAATAGGCAGTTGGCCCTTTTATACCCAGAATTAGTAAAGATAAGAAATAACAAGAAAAACAGTTGCGTTTGTGCAACAAAAAAGGCACTACGGAAAACAGAACCAATTATAATGTGAGCAGGACCAAATATTCAGACAAGTTCGCCAGTTATCCCCCAGTAGGAAACTTAATTCCTTAATTACTAGGAAGATTACGACTCTTAATTACTTTAAGAATCGTAATCTTCCTAGTCTTTTTTAAACACATACATTTCGAACTCTTCTTGCAATAAAAAAAATTTTATTGTCCGTTTACAAAAAATCGAATGCTTTAAATCTTGCATTTGTGACAAATTGTGTACTAGATGAAGCATAGATTATAGGACAAACTCCATTCGAAAAAGAGAGGTTTGTTGTAATGTGCTTAGTTCGAGAAGCTCTACTCTCTTTTAAACTTAGTACTGCAATTGGACCAGACCATTTTCCTGAAATGTTCCATAAATAAATTATTTATGAAATAGAAAGCCCTTGACTCATATTTTCATCCATTCTTTCAAATATAGTACATTCCAAGGGCTTGGATAACTTCCAGGGTCACACCTATCTATAAGAAAGACAATACCTCAGACCAGGCTAATTATCATCCTATTGCACTCACATGCGTACTGTGCAGGATAATGGCAAAAAAAATATTAAAAATACCATGTGAAAATTGTATTGTCCGAAACTTAATCATAAATAATGATCAGTTTGGTTTTATATCAAATTCTTCCACGGTAATACAATTTTAGCTACACTAAATGAATAGATCAAATATTTGGATGCTGGGTTTCCTGTGGTTGTCCTTTTTATTGATTTTGTAAAAGCATTCGAAACCGTTGTATATCGGAAACTCCTTTTCAAACTTCTCTCAATTTGATTCAATGGTAAGTTACCAGGTTGGCTAAGGGCTTTTTTGAACGGCAGGAGCCAACGTGTGGTTTTAACAGGAACTTCTTTATCTGATGAATTACTTATAAGCAGTGGAGTGCCACAGGTATCCATACTTGGCCCATTACCCTTTATACTTTATATAAATAACTTTTCAACTTTTCCTGTAGTAGTGAAACATCCTTTATTTAAATTTGCAGATGATGTAAACTTATTCAACAATGCTAAGGAACATGCGAAACTAAACAACTCTTTAAATTAAATTGAAAACGGGTCTAAAATTTTACAACTTCCTGTTCCTGCACAGAAGTGTAACACTTTGAACATTAGAAAAAGGAATTCCACCAATAACTATAGACTTTGCAAAATTAAAAAACCACCATGTTACACTGTCAGAAATTTTGATGTTTGCTTCAGTAAAGACTTTAAATCAGTGACACACTGCAATAAAATCATTCATACTGCTAGGCTAAGTGCAATATTATTAAGAAATGCTCTAAATCAAGCGACATCCAACATTACTATGGGGGTATAAGGTGCACGTAAGGCCATTCTTGGAATATGCGAGCAAGGTTTGGTCTCCTCACCAATTACGTAACATTGACCATACTGGGAGTGTATAAAGGCATTTCACAAAATATATTCCTGTTTGTATATCACTATCTTTCTTGGGTCGTTTGTTATAGTTAAGTTTAAATTTTTTTGAGAGTTGAGATTGGAAGCTGGACTTTTCCTGACTTTTTCCATTCTGTGCAATCTCAGTATTTTGGATCTCACCTTTTTTTTTTCACAGTGTGACATGCAAGGACTACCAGAGGCCATAATTTTAAACTTGTTGTGTAATTGGACTGTCGTTTTTTTTAGCACTAGAATAGTTAAAGTATGGATGCTTTGCCTCGTGATGTCATCAATGCAGTATCATTTAACTCATTTTAAGCCTAGGGTGCAATCATTGGATGTTTCACATATCCTTTTAAGATTCTAGAATTATATTTCACGATTTATTTTAATATTTTAGGATTTATATTGTTAAGATTTTGATTACTTTAGGAATTGTCTTTTTCTAAATTTTTTGGATTTGCATTTTTAAGATTTCAACTCGTTTAGTATTTTCAAAGTTAATTATTTACTTGGGTTAACCATAAATGGACACTTTCCTATTCCTTTCATTCGTGCTTATATGTAGTTATACGTCTCTCTTACTTCCTCTTACTCTTACTTTCAGTTCAACAAAATTGAAATTTTATTTAAAACTCATGCAACAATTTCTATTTCCACAGGAAATTGAAATAGACCCTAATGTTGAATCCTGCGTATCAACTGCAGAATTTCGATCTTGCGAAAGGAAATGTTTCATTGATAAGTATCTTCTTCAGAAACCACTGTGCCGGTGAGTGTTCAATTTCTGGATGTTTATTGTAAATTCGACATCACTGCTTAGCATAAGAGAATTAGAATGCAATATAAGAAGGAATTAGCTGCTGAACTGAGTACCTTTCTCTTCTGTCTCGGTAATACCTTAAATGAGAAAACAAAAATAGGGTTGTATGTTATGTTTTCACATGACAGTCCTGCGATGATATATATTAGATTATAATGTTTTGATACTGTTGACATTCAAATCTTGTTCCCAAACTGCACTTTTAAACCTGCTGCTTTACCTCCCTCGCTGGCACTGCAGTTATCAGTTTGCTTGCAGATTTTCCTCACTTCAGGCAATTCGCAGGCCAAAGTTTCTGCTTCCTTGATTCTTCATATTGGTTTTCAAATCGAAACTTTCTTATTTTGTTAATGTAAACCTAGTTCCCTATAAATATTCTTGCAGAAGCGTCATAATTTATTAATATCAACCACAAATTTAACCAAAAATGGTTCTGAAGTGATAAAAGCAATCTGTACTACTGAAGTTCATCCTAATATTTAAATATGTTCTAAATTTTGATCTTTTTCTAATTCTGTATTTTGCCTTAATTTTGAGTACTGCTTTCATGTCTGCTGTCACCATCATACTCGGCAGATTCATGTAATTCTGAAAAAAAAGAAGAAAGTCACTAAATGGTTTCATTAGTTCCTTTCCTATGAGTTTTACAAAACTCGTTTGCATTTGAGTACGTTTTCAATTTAATTGTCATTTTGACAGAGACGATACGATGGAAAGCAACAAATTTCACAAAACTGGGTGCAGCATGTCACCTAATTTCAATTTCATTTCATTCCATGTCTATCATATGCATGGACACTTCTAAACTAATTTTACCGAAATTTCACTCAGACTTGGAACATCTTTTGTCTAACCATGTAGTTCTACCTTGGAACAACTTATCGATTTAACTTATTTCTTCTACTTCCATATTACATCAGATGTGACAGATTGGGCTTCCCCATTCCTCGTTGTTTTGTTTTCTACTCATAGGTTTTACTTATTTGTTTTTGGGCAACGTTAGCTGTTTATTCTACCAACACGTTTATAATATTTTGTATTTATTGAGTTATGAATGAATCACTAGTGATGCAATTATAATTACATCAATAATAATAATTATGTCCTAGCATTTATGCAGTTCCAATTACATAAATATTTACAATTACCTAAACTAAATACATTATCTAATCCTAGCTACACAATATTCAATAATAAATAATATTAATAATATTATATTAATGATATTTTATTAAAAATGTATAATTAAATGTTGTATAACACCAAAGTTTCATTCTACATTTTATGTTGTTTTGAACCAATTTTTTATTTATTTTTCCATTTCTCTAAAGTTTTCTAAATTTCTTATTTGTGCTGGTATTTTATTCATGTAATGTAGTACCATTTACCTAATCCCCCTTTTGCCATAAGTATTTCTCCACTGGAGTACAATGAGCCAGTTGTTGTCTCGTATCACAGACATATTATTCATATTATTTTCCTTTTTACTTTCTACTTTGAAATAATTTTCCTTTGTAATCTGGTGCCTAAGTGATTGCTCAATATTTATAAATTTATTTATTGCTTTTTATTTTTTCAAATTTAAAAAATACTTTTATAGCTTTATGAGTTAGTTTTGTAGTTGAATTTACAAAGATTTTGTGCTGGTACATAAAGTGAAATTCTATATTTAATATTAGACACGATTAAAGCTTCGAAACCTTTTTTCTTATTATTATCTTTAAAAGTTGCTCTAATTCTTTTACTGATTGATATTATTCTTCTCATATTTCTTATAGCCTGATTTGTTAATAATAATAAGTTTATTGCCTACATTCCTCAAAGTTAAACTTGTAACTTGTGTTAACTACAAAAACAACACATATTACAATAATTGTTTAATAAATAGATTGCATTCATGAGTAGATCTTACATTACATACAATTTCTGCATGGATTGTTAATAATGTTAGTTTTATTACGTTTTAACTTTTTATACGTACCATACATCTATTAATTGTCTTTTTAATTTAAGTTTGCTTTGGAAATGTAACTAATTTTTTATTGCTACGAAAATATTGTTATTCTCGATGCATTTTCCCTCTAGAGATTAAACAACCAATTTCCTGCCGGCTCTCTTATATAGGTTTATAAACACTCAGGGCGTGTAAAAGACGACTCTTATTCTCTAGCACTCGTCTTGTCTAGACATGCTTTTTTCCCTGTCTCCACGCACCCTATAATAATAATAATAATAATACTAATAATATTTTTTTATTTGCTTGAAATTAGTGTGCTAAAATCTTTAAGAAACTTGTGTGAGCAACAAGCAGTTACAGTAAAGTTAGTTATAAGAATAAAGTTTTCATACGCCTTTAGACTTCTGCTAGTTAATAATATACAATATTTAAAAAATAATAATACAATGTTAACAATACATAATATTTACAATACTGTTGGAGACTGCATGTGCATGTATTAACCACGGATGGTCATTGTTGTCATTTGTTGTTATTGTTGGACCAGTCGGTTATTAGGTTGTCGTCCGAGGGTGAAACGTAGGTTGCCACCTCGGATTCTCTCATCAAAGCGCCCATTACGTGAGACAATTAGCTGTTTAGTGTCAAGATCAAGCAAACGAAAACCAATGCACCGAGTAGCGTAGCCGAGGAACACAGCCCTTTTGGTGGTAGGCTGTAGCTTGACTCGTTGTTGTGGTCGTAAGACATAATATGCTAAGCAGCCGAATGTGTGCAGGTGTCACCCTGACGAAGGATAATGAGTCGGGGCCCAACGGCCAAAGGGAGTATGTTGCGCCATACCAAACAAAGGGCGAGAGGGCAAAACGTTAT
The DNA here is from genome assembly GCA_023313725.1 of Lithobius niger. NCBI lineage: Eukaryota > Metazoa > Arthropoda > Chilopoda > Lithobiomorpha > Lithobiidae > Lithobius > Lithobius niger. Next base: position 170,917 of record JAHWFP010125476.1, on the reverse strand, counting down.
GGAGATAGCAGGAGGTTTCGACGGCAAAGCGCCAGTATTCCAGTGGTAAACGGCTATTCTCTAACAGTGTTGTAGCATCTCGGATTCTCTCATCAAAGCGCACATTAAGTGAGACAATTAGCTGTTTAGTGTCAAGATCAAGCAAACGAAAACCAATGCTCCAAGTAGCGTAGCCGAGGAACACATCCCTTTTGCTGGTAGGCTGTAGCTTGACTCGTTGTTGTGGTGGTAAGAAATAATATGCTAAGCAGCCGAATGTGTGCAGGTGTCGCCTTGACGAAGACTAAAGAGAATTTGTTGCACCATACCAAACAAAGAGCGAGAGGGCAAAACATTATGGAGATAACAGGAGGTTTCGACGGCAAAGCGCCAATACTGCAGTGGTAAACGGCTATTCTCTAACAGTGTTGTAGCACGACGTATAAATAACTGAAAACTGCGTTCGATAATTGGAGATAAACCCTGAGACCACCACCACCCTCTTCAGATAAACCCTCAGTCATCTAAACTGATGTTTCATATGACTTACCCATACGTGTACGGCCGGGTCACCCACATCATGGTGTACAACCTCCGTTGCCTCCACCGCCCGATCAACCTATATATGGTCCACGACGAGGTAGAGTACGCCCACCAGGAACTACGAAGGCTGTTATGGCTGAGCGATGGGCTGCTCAACAAGCAGTTGTCCACAGTTTTTCTGACACGTTGGATTCTGATGATGATGACGAGCCGGTCGTTATGATTCGTCATATCTTCGAGGCTATTTCCGTGCCCACACCTAAGACTTACCGTGATACTCTAACATCACCCGAGTCCGATAGATGGTCCCAAGCGATGCAACAAGAACTGGACTCCATGACTGCCCACCAGGTCTGGAACTTTGTACCGAAGCCACCCGGAAGCAAGATTATTCGTTCGAAATGGGTTTTCGCCAGAAAACTGAATCCAGACGGATCTCTCCGGAAACTGAAAGCGAGACTTGTAGCCGCTGCTTGGGATGAACGTCCAAAGATCGATCCAATGGTTCGGAACTCTTCCGTCAGACTTGTGCTCGCCTTGTCAGCACAACTTCAGTACTCTTTGTACTATCTTGACACTGTAACTGCCTATTTATTTGGGAAAATATCTCGGGTTGACTAACTCGCGCAACCTCCCGGTTATGAGAGATGGGGGAGAATGGTGAAGAACTAGTCTGTCTGTTTAATAAGTCCCTGTACGGCTTGTCAAAATCAGGCCGAAACTAGTATATTCATATAAATGATATTTTGCTACAACTCGGACTTATAAAATCACAGTTTGATCCTTGTGTGTTTGTACAGTCATCGGGTGATTCGTTGCTCATGCTCTGTCTCTTCATCGATGACAAGTTATTGAGCGTAAAATCCAAAAGTCTATCAGTCTTTTCTTGCTGCATTACGCCTTCACCTGGAGGTAGTGGAAGTGCATGGACAAAAATACATAGGTTACGAGATCCAGAGGACACAGGAATATATCACCTTGTCTAACTCCAAATACATCCAAGATAAGCTGGAATATTTCAAGTTGACAAATGCCAATGCTGTTAAGACGGTCTCTGTTAAACTTAAGCCTTTGGACGACTGAAGTGCTTCTATTAGTGTCGATAAAACAGTTTATCTAGAAATGTTAGGATCACTCATGTTCCTCGGGACACAAACTCGTCCCGACATCCTATTCACCGTCGTCCAGCTAGCAGGAAAGTCAGCTGGTCCTAAGCTTCCACATCTGACAGCTCTAAAGAGAGTCTGGAGATATTTGAAAGGCACTATTGACAAGAAAATCCATTACCATTTGGAAGATATTGGAAGCATTAGATCTTACTGCGACGCTTCATGGGATGCCGTCACAGGTAGCAAAGGAGTAAGTGGTGTTCTGGTTAGTATAGGTACTGCTCCGATCGTGTGGACCAGCAAAACCCAGCCATTGGTTGCCCACTCTAGTTGTGAGGCCGAGATTGGAGCTATGTGTGATTTGACCAAGGAACTTGTGTGCTTTCGGGGACTATAGAGTGAATTTACACCTACCTTTTTGAGTTTCCCCATACCCGTGTTTACCGATTCAAGGTCGGCGATAGATCTGTTAACAAATGGGGGAAGTAGTCACTCCAGGCATTGTCTCAGGACAGTGAATTACGTCAGGAACGAGATGTTGAAGAATAATATCACTTCGGTGCTTTGTCCTAGTGTTGATATGCCTGCAGACCCCTTGACCAAAAACGTTACCGGTTCCAAGCTGAGTGACATCATGAAAATGTACTTCTCGCTTTATTGATTCTGCCTGTCAGATTTCCCCTCTTACTTTTTGTACTAGGTGGAAACGTTACATTAGTAACCTCTGCTGGTAACGTTTCGTAAGTGGAGTGTCTTTTTGTGAAAGTGTAATGCAGACCTACCACTTCAGAATTATTTCGTTTTGGTTTGTTTTGATGATATTGCTTTAGTTATGTTTAGTCTGTTTCATGTTAATGAATTAGCATTTGGCTAAAGTCGGTATTGTTGCTTGATATGTTATACACAATTTAATCCATCAGTGGTTATAGTAGGGGAATGTTGGAGACTGCATGTGCATGTATTAACCACGGATGGTCATTGTTGTCATTTGTTGTTATTGTTGGACCCGTCGGTTATTAGGTTGTTGACCGAGGGTGAAACGTAGGTTGCCATGTCAGGCTGACCTGGGCCCAGGAAAGAATAAAAACCATATTGAAGTTCACTGGCTGCTCCCATCCTTTCAACTCTTCACGAACACATCTGGTTCAACTCCATCAAATATAATAATACAATATAGTAATACAATATTTACAGAAAAAAGAAATTTTTATTTTTTTTAATTACTGCCTTTTTCTAATAAGAATTTTTTTACTTTCTTTTTCGCCTCAATTTTAGTTTTAAAGTGCAATAGCTCCTTAATAAATTTAATAATAATAATAATAATAATAATAATAATAATAATAATAATAATAACAATAATAAAGATATTTATTTCCGTAATGTAGCATCAATGTGGCTGAGTTGTGAGAGAGCTCAGCCTGGTTGCTGGAGGTTTGCAGATCTGGTCGAACCCCTGGAAAGGGGACCTTGGCAAAGTCCCCGCCAGGACTGCCGGCTAGGGTAGCGTGAGAGGCTACCATGCTCCTTCAGTGGCTATGGGATGTATTCTGGCTAATTCTGGACAATCTTTCGGCCCCGACGATGATCGGAGGTTTCCCGGGTCGAATCCCCGGGCTGGCACCTCCCTTTACCAGATTTCTTCTTCTCTAAAAAAAATCTGGTAATGTTCAAAAATTGAGCCGGTTCAGCCATACAAGCATAAATTGCTTCGGCTGACGTAAGGCTCGTCAAAAATTTATAAAAAAAAAAATAAAAAAAAAAAGATAATATTCATAAATTAGATAAAAGAGAAATAGTTACATACAATCAATTATATGAGTAAAATATCCACAACTGTAATCTACATATTAGAAACATTTTAAAAATCTTTCAAGATCGGTCCTTGTAAGACGTCAAAAATATGTAATTTCACAACTAGTGGAAAAATACAATATTGAGTGACGAACGAACGGACACCAAACCTCAACCCCCCGGGGGCCCCCCCCCCCCCCCACGGAACACTGAAAATCGTCGATCTTCATGAGGTGGGAAATCACATTTTGTTGATCTGGACGAGGGAGGTTTTTGGCACCCCTGAGCTGCTCCACCCCCTGAGATTACCCCCAAGCCTCCTAGACGTTGATCTGGATTGGGTGTGAAATCACATTTTATCGAGCTGGATGACGGGTTTTATCGCCCCCCCCCCCCGCGAGACCCACCCTACGGAACCTCATCCTCTCACCCCACTGACGTCAATCTGGAGCAAGGTGGTTTTTGGCAACTCCCCCCCCCCCACACACACACACACAAACATTTGAACTTTTGAACATCATCGATATTGTTCTGGACGATGGTGGGAAATCACATTTTGAGGAACTGGGTGAGGGTAAAGTTGCTTCCTCTCCACCCTCCCCCCCACACACACACAAACAATGCAACTCGAACCTTGATATATCACCAATCTGGACAAAGGTGGGAGACTGCATTTTTTGACAATCTGGATGAGGGTTAAATGTATATTCCCGAATCTATGGTACTCTACGCTAGTGAGGATGGCCTGCGAACCATCTTAAGTTCTGGGCGCATGAAAACATCACCTTATCCTTATCTATCATAAATGCAATAGTTACACAGAATATTATTGTCCTCTTCCGCTTCTATACTCACCCCAGCCCCCGAGCGCCAGTGGACTCCAGTTAGTCAATCAGCCACGTACCATAGAGCACGAGAGACCTTACAGTTACAAGTTGAACTCTAGGGAGACCATGCGGGTCCGCGGTGTGTTTGACCATGGCTGGCCGGAACTAGACGACCTCTAACCTCTCACCTCTCGATGTATGGATCCCACATGCTGGTGATTTCTTTCTTCTCCCACATACAGTGATCAGCTTCTTTATACTGACAAATAAAAGAAATAACAAAAGTCCATGTTTTCCTCTTAATTTAAGATTATGATGGGCTCCAACCATGACGCCAGTCACCGTGATGACCAACTGAACAAATGCAACATCGTCACACCCCCAAAATAACTTTCAATTAAGGCAAATAATCACTGAAAAAACGTGCACACATACTTAGTATGGTATTAGATATCGGGTTTCTACACTCAAGTCAAGTAGAGCAGGACAGACATCCTCCAATCTTTCAAAATAATGTTTCTAAAAAATAAAAATAAAAAATTACTACACCATGTTTAGCATACCTTATTTATTACGACTCAAATCACGCCTTAGAAATAGTGCTCCCCCTGTGTTAAACAATGTGTTTTTGAACTGAAGGGTTTACACCATACAAAAACCAACAGATAGAATTAAACTTAGCACTATTGAATGTAACCCTTAGTTCCTATCAGTCGTCAATCTTCTTTCTTCATTCGACCTTCCTTTCATCAGTGGCTCCCATCATCGAGCTGCCGATAGACTATGAGGAGGGAGATAATGACACTTCCGGTACCGTCAATCTAGGCGAGGTTTTTTTTTAAAAAAAACTGAACAAAAGGAATTAATATTAGACTAAATAGCATGAGAACATAATAACATAATAACATGAGAAAATAATACGTACATAATTACAACTACTTACAAAGAGTGCTGTTTCTTTTTCTGCTCCTATTTCTTTTCAATGTACAGACACCTCCTCTACGCCTTGGAAACCTAACCTCTTGCTTAATTTTTTATGTAATGATGGTTGGGACACTTACAACAAGCCGTACGTTTACAGCAACACCCTTTGCCGGTCGCCATTTGAGTATCGTACGTTACAATCCGCGTTTACCGGACTCGAAAAGCAACTCAGTAAAGAAATTGTCTTTTTCCACAGTTCTCAAGCAGACTTGACCACACCAGAAAACCTGGATCCGATCATCCGTAACTTGTCGGTATTTGATGACGTTTTGCTGGGTAAACAAAATATTATAGAGAGCTATTTTGCACAAGACGACACTCCAACGCCAACGTGTTTTACTGCAGACAGTCTTACACCAGGGTTCCCAAACAAGTGGTTCGTGACAATGCAAACTTGCTACTGTTATTTCCACAAGACGAATTAAACTTGAAACACATCTATGAAAATCGCGATGGCGGAGACTTAGATTTTGACTAGTTTAAACGTACGCATAGAACGTTTTGGAAATGTCCATTCAGCTTTCTTACTATCGATATAACGAGAACGTTAACAAAGGGAACGTTACAGAAGCATGTTTAAAATTTGAAAGAAAAAAAGAGGTCGTGAATAGCATGGAGGACAAGCGAAAAATCGTTGCCCTACGTAAGAAATTGGCAAAAAAAAGTTTAGACGCAAAAAATGGAAAAACAATCTGACGAAACTCTTACAGCAGTTTTTCAAGCTGGTGACTGACCCTCTGAAAACTATAACGTCGATAAAAACCACAACAGCCTCTCCTTCAAGTTCCGAAGAAAGCAAGAAGAAATTCCTTCGCCAACCCTGAAACTTGCCAAGTTTGAACAAGATGAACGAGCCAATGAAGAAAATGAATTTGGGTTCTACGAGGCAGATCAACTGTGCCAGTCATTACCTGCTAGACTGGAAAAATCATCTCCTAGGGTGGAAGACTCACCAGCTCCCACCGGTGCAGAAGTGGTGCCAGTGACGCCATCACTCGTGTATGTTCGAACCAGTAAAGGTCACAAGTACATACCGGCGCTTTCCGCTCATTCTGCTAGTCAACGAGTTTCAATGCTATGCTCTATTCCCCTTCTTGGAACCCAACGTACCCTTGCCAATTTGCTACCGAATGAATTAATAGGAGATACTGCCACCCACTATTTAAATCTCTACTTTATTCAGCCGAAAGATATTGATCCTGAGTTTGGTCTGCATCACAACTTCGAGACTCATGAAATGGAGATCGGGGACAAGACTTTCAAAATACAGTTGTGGACTCTGCTGCTGTATAAAGAATTGCGACATAGTACTTATTTGCCGGATGTTTTAGCCTCTTACGCTATCATCCTCAAAGATACTAACGCTATTTACCACTCCGATGATCCTTTAACAAAAAAAAAACGAAAAGTAATCATTCGCAATAATATTTGAAAATTGTAAAGCAGATTTGGGAGGATACAAAAGCATCGAAAACTGGGAATGGAATGAGTAAAACAGTTCAACCGACATGGGTAGAATACAGACATTGTAACTATCCCAACCAGTTGGTAGAGAGATTAAGGGTACTCTATGCATCTAAGCTGGCTGGTAGTGATACTCATAGGAACGAAATTGTTGACATCTTGTCCAAGTTGAAAGAACGAAAAGTTATAACTGAGATAAAAGGTGGCCATTCATCGCAACATATTTATCGGTAAATAAAAATATACACGACATGGACTAGTTAGTTAACGAGTTGCACAAACCAGCGCGTCAAAATTTTCCACGATGGATCGTCACGTACTGTCTCTGAATGATCCTTGAGAGGCAGATTTGTTTGACGTGACAGCATTTTCTCATCAAAACCAGGATTTAAATTTTTTACTTACTGTAATCAACGTCATGTCAAAGTACGCTTAGGCCGTGCCGATCAAGTCAAAGTCGGGTCGAAATGTTACGGCTGCTTTTGCCTCAATTTTAAGGTACAATAAGGCACCCAATCTGCTAGGAGTCGACCAAGGTCTAGAGTTCTATAATACGAACTTTCTCAATTTGATGAAGAAGCATAAAATAAAACTCTATTCTATGCACTCAAGTAACAAGAGTAGAACGTTTTAATTTATCGTTGAAACAATTGATGTGGAAAGAATTTACACGACGATGAACCCATCAATGAACAGACATTTTGGAGAAAGTACTTACGCAGTACAATCACAGATACCATCGAAGTATTAAAATGTCACGATCGCTGATGAACGTATCTTCAACGCATCGGTTACAAGAAACCATTTAAGGTACCAAAGTATAAAGTTAAGGATATTGTGCGTGCATCGAAGATAAAGTATAAATTTGATAAAGGATATGAGCAGACATGGACCAACAAACTCTTTACAATCAAAAAAGTATTGAAAACCAACCCAGTCCCCTACATAGTGAAGGAACACAACGGGACCCCAGTTCGTAGAGCTTTCTACAAATACGAACTACAAAAGACTCATGTTCCTGATTTATTCCTGGTTGAAAAAGTTGTAAAGAAGGGAAAAGGTGGAAGATTTCTCGTAAAGTGTAAAGGATATGATGAGAAATATAGTAGCTGGGTGGATGAGGTCAGACTTATTGTAAGCAAATATTTCTATTTAAAAAAAGTTTATTTTTCTGTGCAATTGGTCATACCACATACTTATTGTTAGTTAAACACAAGCTTCATGTTCATTTTTATGGTATGTTTTCATCATTTTTGATGACCCATTCCCAATTTTGCTTTGATCGTCATCGCTGTTTTTACGAGACCCGCAGCGAGCTTTTCTTTCAATTACTTGATGGATTGTCAAACACACGTTTAGCAGACTTAGCCAACACATTGTCTGCCTCGTGTCTTTGGTTCAAATGTCCCGTTTACTGCATGCAATCTCGTGATTTTTACAGACTTTATCTATATTGTTGATACCAGGATCTTCTCATGCTAGACTTTTTTCTAGTTTAGTCCCCGGTCCGCAGTTTGATAACCGGGTAAATGCATTTCAAAGGGTAACCTGTTGATGGCTGCATTTAACAGTCCGCCACCCGTTTTTCGTCCTCTTTTAATGAAATAACACTTTTTTCCACCACATTTTTCACAATATGTGACTGCTAGCAGTCTCTTGTTCTGCGTTAAGTTTATAATCACATCATGCACATTGGGTGTGGGCTCCCGACATTTCAGACTTTTCATTTTGATACCCCTTTTTTTTACTTACACCAAACCCTGATTTACAATTTCCAACCTAATTTTTGGTTAGTGTTATTGGACACATAGTTACTGTTGAAATAAAGACACGCTTCTAGTTCATATTTTTTGGGGGGGAGGAGGAAGCATGAGCATCTAGTTCTGTAATGTCAGTAATCATTATAGCTTGCAGCCAGGTGCGTGAGGAGTACCAAATTTCACACAATAAATAAGGAGGCAAGCGGTTTGATTGGTTCTAAAAAATGAATTTTGTGTTGTACAACAATCAATTGGAAGATAGAAAAAGATGACGACTTAATTACACTAGATGTGTTTGACCGTAATTCAGCATCGTGTTAAGCAAAGATTTCAAATAGGCACATTTGTCTTTATCACTTCAAATCAAACATTACCTTTCATGGTAGGTTTGTGTATAATAATAACATAGCTATGAAACACTGTCAGATAGCACACCTGTTAGATGTAGGGCGTAGCAGTTTCTTGTTAAAACTACACCAAAAAATAACAAAATTTAATGAGTTTTGAAGGAATCGCCCGCGTTCATAAAATCATAATAACATGAAACAGCACTATTCCAAACACTGGCTGTGTACATACCCCCCCCCCCCCCGTATTATTATGGTTGAAGGCACATGGGCATTTACAATCTAACAGTGGAAATGGTTTCAACTTGCATTGCACCTGGGCAAATTCAAGTAGCAAATTTTCACACTATAAATAATGAGGCATGTGGCTTGATGTCTCAAGAAAATAAAAAAAATTTGTTTATGTAATAATTAAGTGCTGGATAATAATGACATAGGTAGTAATACACTATCAGTTTGTTTGTAGTGCATAACAGTTTCTTGTTAAAACTACTTAAAAAATTGAATGAATTTTTTATGACAACACCCACATTCATAAAACATTTCAATCCGAAACAGCACTATTTCAAAACACAGTATCTGTGCTTTAAACATCATGGCTGGGCTTTAATTAGAATTAAAGATACTAACATATGGTAGCTTATAGGGCAAGGTAGCATAATGGTTATCACCACCATTTCATGTGCAAGAGGCCCCTGGTTCGATCCTAACCTCAGCCACCTCTGGCATTTTTGGGAAGAGAAGGGACCTGTGATGCCTCCTGCTCATGTCGATTGTAAAAGGTCCTGGGACTTCCGACTGGAATTACCTAGAAAAATTGTCTCTCTCTCCTTTTGGCACCATGGCTTCGGCTAGGAGTGCGGCAAAAACTACAGCATATGGTTGCTTCACCAATAGCATTTCAAGTTAAAAGTGGCTAAAAATTTTCACCCTATATGACAACACCCACATTCATAAAACTTTCAAAACACAGTATCATTGCTTTAACCTCTTGACAACCAGCGCATACACATGTACTACACTTCTTACACATATACGTCTTACAATGTCAATGGCGCACTACCAGGATGTACGCATGTACATACGTCGTGCTGCCCCATTCTACAACAATGAGTGTTCATTTGTCTGGTAGGGTGCCAATTGCTTGCTTTTTTTCGGCCAGAATCATTGTATTATTGGCCTGAACTGTGTTGACTTCACAAACAGTTAACAAATCGAATTTGACAATACGTACGACGGCGGTTTTGGTGGATAAAATTACACACGTTTAGGTTCAACAATGGCGCCACTAAACTGTAGGATACAATAGCAGTTCAGTGAGCCATGTAGTGGTGTTTTTTTTTTATATTTTGAATGTGTTATTGTGAAAAATGTGCTCTAAAGTGATTAATACAGTGCTCCAGACTTCAATTTCAACATCGTGGAAAGTCCTACAGAGGACTACACATTGTTAGGTAAGAAAATCGCTTTGTATTTACTTTGAATTACACTGTTCAAAGGTTCGAGTCCCGTGGTGTGTGTGGGGGGGAGAGTTTTGCACTTGTCCAGGTCGACAAAATATGAATTCCCACCCTCGTCCAGGTTCGAGTCCCATTGGAGGATGGGAGGGATGATGAAAAAACCCTCGTCCAGATTGATAAAATGTGATTTCGAACCCCCGTCCAGTTCGACGGCTCGGGGGCTGAGGTCCCGTGGGTGGGGTGGCCCGTGGGGTGAGGTCCCGTGGGGTGGGGATCAGGGAGGACGAAAAATCTTCGTCCAGATCGATAAAATTCTCTCTCCCCCCTCATCCAGATCCACGTCTCATGATTGGAGGGGAGGGGGTGAAGTCCTGTGGTATATGGTGGCCTGGGGTGAGGTCCCGTAGGGTAGGGCTCGTGGGGAGTCTCGTGGGGTGGGGCCCGTGGTTGGGGGCCCGTGGGGTGGTTCCCGCAGGTGAGATTTTGTGTCCGTCCATCCGTGACTCAATATCGTATTTTCCCACTACTTTCGCAGAATCAACCACCTCCAATGATAAGCTGTTCCAGGGGTGCACCACACGATTTGAGAAAAAAATATTTTCTACAGTCTCTTTTGATAGGCATAACCGTCTGTTTAAGTGCGAGTCCCCTAGTATCGTCATTGCCACGAACCACAAAGAAAGGTTTTGGGTCAAAATCAACAAATCCCTGTAGGATGGAGTATATTGCGCATAAATCTGCGTGCAAGCACCGCAGCTCTAGAGACCCGAGACCAAGCGTACGAAGACGCATTGTGTAAGGTAAATTGTAGTTTCCCAGAAGATATTTCGTGAACGAACGCTGTACAGATTCCATATGTTTGATGTCTTTCAGATGATGCAAAGACTTTATTGGGCTAGCATATTCTAGAATAGGCCACACATAGGTTGTAAAGGCTTTAATTAGAGCAGGCACGTCATGAGAGATAAAGTATCATCTTACCACATAACTAATTCGTTTTGCCCTGCTGACTAGCTGAGTACACTGGTTAGAGAAACAGAGGTTTGATGTGAAGTAGACACCAAAATCCTTAAAACTATTCTCGGCTTTAAGAAATTGTTTTAATACAAGTTTGAGTGATTGCTGTTATTATTACTAAGATGGGAAAACAAGACATTTACTATCATTGATAGGGAGCTGCCACTTAGCTGACATTAGAAAATGGATTCCAGAGATGCCTGAAGCTGTGCATTGTCATTTGGATCAGTAATGGATCGTTACATCTTTATATCACTGCATATTTTGGCAATTAACATTTATTGAGTTAGACGACAGGCCAGAAACGTAAGTAATAAACAACAATGGGCCCAATACTGACCCCAGTGGGACACCGTGGTTCCCAATTTCACTGCTTAAGTTCTTTCCTAATAAAATCATCAAGTCACAGGAAAACTTTTCTGCTGATACCTATGTTAGATAACTTTACTGGACGCTTGGCATGTGTCACAGAATCGAAAGCGTAAAACGTCAACTGGTTTACCTTCTTCATTTGATAGTGTCCTGTCAAGATAGTGTTAAGAGCTGAAGCGTCATTGAACGACCTGGAAGGAAGCTGGACTGATCATCTGGTATAAGAATAAATGGATATAGCCTAAGTGGTTTAAAAAAGCATCCCGAGTAATCCGCTCAAGTATTCTACATGGAACACACGCGAGCGAAATCGGCCAATAATTTATCGGATCGACCCTATTACCCATCCTAAAAATAGGCACGACATTTGTGTGCCTCCAACTGTTTGGTATGGTACCCGTGTCTAATGATCTTTCGAGGATATGAACCAAGGGTCAATACAGTTTATGAGCAAGTTTCTTGTCAAAAGTTGATGAGAATCTACCTGAGCAAATAGTAGTACTGTTTTTAAATTTATTGAGATGCTGTAAAATGGTTTCTGGTCTAAACTTTACGTTTTCAAGTCGATTTGTTATATTAATATTAGCATTACAGTTATTCCACTGCTGTCTTGGACACTGACATCGAAGTCCAACTGGTTTTCGTTACGATCATTGCTAATGAAGTTGTTACAGAAAGTATGGTTTAAGGCATTAGCCTTCTCAATTTGATTCGTTAATATTTTATTATTGTAGTGCAATGGTGGGATTGATTTAGTTATCTTCGTTTTCTGTCTGAAAATTTTTTAGACGGAACCCATAGTGCCAACATGTAAAATTTTTATTCAGATGTTATTTCGTGCATCTTGCATAGCTGCTTTAATTTATAGCTGCACGTTTTGTACAATTCCAAAATTTGTAGATCGGTTCGACTTCAACCGTCTCCATACGGAACTATTTTTTGCCATTTGTTTTTAATAGAGCTGGGTGACCGTGCGTTAGAATTTTTTTAGTTAATGTGGTATTCCATAGATTCAGTAGGTATATTTGTTTAAACCAACATGAAAGAATTCCACAAGGATGCAACCGTGGTAAGCCCATCAAAAAGTGAATTCCAAAAGAAGTTTTATATTTCGTGCTTAAGGTGTCGTAATTAAGTTTTAGTAGCAGTTTGACCCTGTTTGATGACCAAAAGTTGTTTGCCGAAAGCCAAAAGTGAAGCAAGTAGACCATCATGGCTTAGGTTTGCGGCTCTCTTTAGAAGCTGCCGTCGAAGTGTCCTTCCATGCCGCCACCTGGCTCTGGCTCCCGTACTGTAATTCTAGGTCGCTTGCCTACACCTTCTGGCAATGTCTCATCATCAAGCGCCAGACCTTCACGCTGTAATCTTCCTCAATGTTCAACGAGTTTGTCTCCCATCGACCCCAGCAAAGGAACATCTTTTCGTTCGCTGCTTGCCGTTGATCCAGCAAAGACACTTCACCGCATCTTTCTGCTCATCTCCATTGGCCGTGACTATCCTTCCCCCTTGGCACCAGTCGGGCCAACCTCACCAAATGTTCAACCACTGATATCAAAGAAGCGGACTTTCAACCAGCTTCATGACTTCCTTTTCAAAGAAGCTGAATTAGACCCTGTCCATAATTACTTCTCTACGCTTGCTTAACAATCTGCAGCATCTCTGATTAATAAACAGAAGGTTTTACAACTCGAATTAAAAAAGTTCAAGTCCTAGGATTCGAAGCACAAGTCAACGTTCAAAGTACGTCATCATGCTGCCTCGATATCTGATGCCAGTTCCAGACCTTAAATATCCTATATTTGTAATCCGTCAACAGCTAACACTTCCGCAATTCATTGCTACCATTCCACCTAAGACCAGTCTGGAATTGTAGAACCTTTGGACCTATCAGTTTCTTCCTGCAGTAACCTTTGTCCACAGAAAGACGACCATGGGCCGCACTATAAAGCTGGATGAATGAGTTATTCGATTGGGATAAGGCCGCCATTGAGCCTGCATCTCTTGGTTCTCATTGTCCTTGTCAACTCCATTCATCTACCTCAATTACTATGATTTCCGATTAGGCCCTTTGTTCACGACTGGATTAATAAAAATGCTGACAATGCTAATAAATGCTGCAATTTCCCTAATAAATCTACTGTCTGTTCCCTTTCTATCAATTTGGTATTACTGAAGCCCTTAATACATAAACAATAAAATATATACACAAATTTGGCTTAGGCCGGTCTTGAGCTGCTATGTGTTACAAGGGTATAGACAGCGGTATTTAAAAGAGTGGTGTCAGAAGTGGGATAACTTACTTACTTGCCCCTTTTGGGCTCATTATTTTGGACTTACACTTTGAACTTTTAATTCCGTTGAATTCTCTGGCCTACCTTACCTGTCTTATCCTACACCTTTTACTCAATTGAATGCTTTTTTTCCTTTTTTTGAATGACACTGAAAGTTTTGTACTATTTAAAGTTGTTTTTTTTGCCTACCTTAGTGATGACTCTAATAGAATAGTGTCATCATTACACTAACCCTACACTCACCTGTAACAGTGTATATTTATCGTAATTCTATCTAGTGATGGCAGCTGATCAATTTCCCATTCTGAAGGCATTTATGCAGCCTGTATTTAGACTTTGAAACCTGTTTACTTCAATTTTCTCTTGATGCGTCTTTACATGACTGGGCAGATAAACATAAGGTTATTTATTTACAAACCAGGTGAAGAGGTAAGGCTGCCTCGTTGTTATCAGATCTACCCCCAGCCACAAGAGGTAATTATACTACCTTAGTTGCTTATTTACAACAGTAGTTTGGAAGACAACAAAACAGGAATGTCGCTCGTACTCAGTTATAATAATTCTAACAATAATAATGTAGGTTTGTTGCAAACACAACCGGAATAGCAAGGACCTGGTGGTCACTAAATGCCATCCGATGTTAAAAAATAAAAAAATAAATTTTTAAATTTAAAAGTTTAAGAGTTTAAAAGTTCAAAACGATGATGATGGCTCGACTGCATACGATGGGTAGATGGTATTGGGTTGGGGTCATGAATGCCTTAACACCAAGGTTAGACCTACCAGGGACACAATGGTCCCCGATGGCATCACCAAACGTGAGGGACAAGTGGTGGGGAATGCCGGGTATCATTGTCAATGTTTCTTAAAATAATAGAAATAATAAAATAAAATAAATGTAAATCGTAGTATAGTCTAAAGTAAAGATAATAAAAATTAAAATAATAATAATAATACAAAAAGCATCCAAGAAAAAGTTAAAATACTATAATGATCGCTTAAGGAACACATTTAGAGGCTCCTTAAGCAGCAATCTGCAAAAACCCGATAAGGTGTTTGCACATACGGTTTCTGAGCTCAGGGCATTCCAAATTTTGGCGACGCGTAGTGAAAAAAAATTCTTTCTACAGTCTGTAATGGAACCCTGAATAACGAGTTTCCATTGGTGGCCCCTAGTGAAAAGGGTCCTTGGCGCGACGTCAAAGAATGGAAGATCAACAGGATTAACACCATGCAATATCTTATAAGTTAAAATCCAATCGGACCTGATCCTACGTAGTTCCAGGAAGTCTAAGCTGCACCTGGAAAGTCTATCCTGATAGTGTAAATCACGCAGCCCAGGAAGTTTTTTGGTGAATTTACGTTGTACAGATTCAATCAAGTCAATATCCTTTGCCAGATAAGGTGACCACACAGGTGATGCATACTCCAGAATAGGGAGCACAAATACCTTAAATCCCTAAATTTTGTTTGATAAACTCCCCGAGATAAAGCATTTATTAATAATGGCCAAGCGCTTGAATGCCATTGCACATATCTTCTGGCAATGTAGAGACGATTTCAAATCATTAGTAAACCAAACGCCCAAATCCCTGTCTTCTTTAACAGATGGGAGATTCATATTATTAATGGAGTAGTTATAACAACGGTTTAAATTTCCAGTGTGGAACGAGAGACATTTATTTACCGAAAGTGGTAATTGCCAGGTATCAGACCATGTTTTAATGTACAAAATTTAATTTACCAACGCTACAGATAGGCCGAGGAACAGGTTTTCTGCACCAATCTTAATATCGTCTGCGAACTTGTAGCCGAAAGTACTTCCATTTGTAAGATTTAGATCATTAATGTAAAGAACAAATAAGAGTGGACCGAACACTGATCCCTGTGGGATGCCACATATGGTCTTAATCACCGATGAGCGAACATTTTCAACTACCACCTGTTGAGTGTGATTTTGGAGAAAAGCTTTGAGCCAAGACCAAAGTTTGCCGCTGATAGCATAGTTTTTTATTTTGAACAGAAGTTTGCGATGGATAACCATTTCAAACGCTTTCTTAAAGTCAAAATATATCGTATCGCAGGGTGCTCCTACGTCGGAAGCGGATGTCCAGCGGTCAAGTACCAATAATAATTGGTGGGATGCAGACCTGCCAGGGAAGAAACCAAACTGGTCTCTACCAATAATTGAAGTTTGCTCAAGAATAATTTATAATTGTATCTCTTAAAATTGACTCCATCACTCTACAAATCACAACAGTAAGGGAAATAGGTCGTAGTTTAAAGGGTCAGAGGTGGAACCCTTCTTAAAAACAGGAACCACCAATGCAGTGTTCCAGATTGAAGGAAGTATCCCTTGTTCGAAAGAGCAAGTAAAAAGTTCAGAAAGTGGGTAACTAATTTCACAGCAAATCTGTTTCAATAAAAAGGCCGAAAGTCCGTCTGAACCACATGAGAAACTTGTTTTCAAAGCATTAATAGCACGAGAAACAATACTTGCTGAGAAGAGAACCTCGCAGCATTCCTCGCAATGGGTATCATATGGAGGAAAGAAGGTGCATTGTTTTCCATCATCTATGACAGAATTTGATGCAAAGATTTCACTAAGTGTGTTGGCTTTATCTTGATTATCAGTTTGATAGGTGTCATCAAGTTTGAAGGGTGGGATTGACCTTGAAGTTTTTACTTACGCCTATAGAACTTGAAAAGAGCATTTTTTATCCCCCGAACGAAGTATTTGTTCTTCTGCAGAACAATGCCATGCCTCTACAGTGCTGGAGTACAGCTTGCGAGTGGTGTTGTAGATTGCTAGATTATCCCTGTTTATATTTGCTTTATAAGCTTTCCAAAGTGTTAATTGACAATAACAAATTGACAATATGTTTGGGTTGAAAATTTCTAGAGTACTGGTGTGTTGGTTTCTCCCTGCAAGAGTCTATGTGGCTATTGAGAAGCATGTGAAAACACTCCCATACTTGTTCCACATTTTTGTGCTGAAGGAAAACCAGGTTCTCCCAGTTAATATTTGACAGCGAGTCTCTGAGCCTGGAATAATTTATTTTTCCTGGCCGGTGAGGTTCAATGCCAGAAACCAGAAATGCAAGTAAAGCTTTGTTTACCTTAAACAAAACGGTACAGTGGTCACTGTTACCAAAGTGATCGCCCACTGTAACATTAAAAACGACAAGGTCTTCCTGTGCGAAGATCAGGTCCAAAATGTTTTCTCCCCTAGTTGGCTCCTCCACATGTTGTGTGAGACCGATCAAAGCGGTCTCATCCAGAAACAAGCGGTGATGACTATCTCCAGCAGAATTTCTCTCCCAGTCAACAGTGTACAGATTGAAGTCGCCTAATATGATGTTGGAATGCCCTTGGCTCATTGCACCCGTGATAAAATTGCATGTTGCAAAAATAAGATCCTCATCCCGGCTGTCTGCCAAGTAGCATAAAATAAAAGTTACCCTAAGACTTAAAACACCAATTGCCAAACCCTCAGACATAGGTGAAACCCTTTCGACAACAACAGGGTATTCAGGACGATGGAGAACCAGCAAACCTCCTCCTCTACTCCCACGATCTCTTCTAATGACCGCGTAAGTTTTTAAATCTGAGATCATGCTATCAGTTACTCCCTGATGTAGCCAAGACTCCACCACAAAGATAAAATCGTAACACCCTAGACCAAGCAAATTCTTAAAACTACCAAGATTCTTAACAATACTGCGTGCGTTTAACAAGATGCAAGCGGGGTCATTTCTGAAATGCAGTGTTGATTCAATGTTGGGGACTTCCCCAGTTAAATGTTGGAGTTTTCCTGACGAAGATGGATATTTAAAATTTCGTTCTGTAAGATTGTTTTGCCTCGGCTCGTAAGGTGTACAAAATCCCTAGCCAACCATGTATAATCCCTAAAAATGTCCTTGTCAATAGAAACAAAATTAAAATTACGTTGCACACACATTTGACGCAAAAACGAGTTTGTGTGCACTACTTTCCTGTTTAAGTCTATATTCGACCGACCAAGCCTGGGGAAAAGACCAATCACTGTCACACCAGAAGTTGGGCAAGAAACCTTTAAAGAAGTAATAAAATCTGTGATGTGAGAAGCAATCGGATTTGAGGAATCTGATTGGATGTCGTTTGATCCTGCACAGATGATAAAGGTATTGACTTGATAACCGTAACTTGTAATTGTATGAAGTTTGGAGGATAGGTCGCTAGCAAGTAATCCAGGGAAGGTGATCGTTTTTGAATCTGGGTGTATGCTCCCTCTTAGGTTCCTGGTGTTTCAGTCACCCACGATGATGGTTTTTCCTGTCTAATTTTTACGCCTTTCATTTATTAGCCTGTCTGAAGATGACTTTGCCTCGGATGTAGTTGATGCCTGTTCCATCTGTGTTTTCTCATTGTTCTTTAGGAGGCAAAGTGTAGACACATTTTGTGTTGGGTCAGTAGCTGGATTTGGTGTATTATTTTTCGTAGACTGCTTTTGTTCATTTTTTTTGTCTATCACGTTTCTTGGTATTTTTTCCTCTTCTAACTGTGATATTTTTAAGTTGCGATGGCAAGAACACTGGTAAATAAACATTTTCCTTATCACTGGTAGTAGCCTCCTCTGTCACGTTGCTAGACTTGGTTGTGTCGACGTGCGCAGAAACCACAGTGAGTCCATGTAAATCGGATTTGTTCAGCTTCACAGAAACGATAAAATCGCTTTTCCCATCACAATGCATGTGATGAATGACTTCGACTTCAGTTGAAACCACACTATTCACATTTACCAATTCACCAACAGAATTTTTTTTTCATGTTTCTGCAATCTCTGGTCAAGATGAGATGCAATTCTGGTATCAAGTTTTACTAATAAAGCCTCTGCATAATCTTCAAGAATTTTTCTCTGATTTATGAAAAAATTCTGTGACCAGTTTTCAAAACAATTTTTGAAGGAAGCAAACTTAGATTCTAGATCATGAGTTAGAGTGGTTGAAATATTGTCTACTTTAGTGCTAATTTCGAGAAGGTCTATATCCTTTTCGAGGATGAAATCATGGAGCTTGTTAAGAAGCTTCTGCGAAACATTGTGTAAATCGTGAATTTCCTCAAGCTCTCCTGGTGTCTTCGTTTCAGAGATATCAAAATTACTTGCCGGTGTACTTTCCACATTTGTATTTGAGCGATTGGAGGGAGTCTGAAAAGCATCAAAATAAAGCGTCAAAATAAAGTTACCGACTAGGGTTAGGAAGCCTTCTGAAACTCTCAACGAATTTGCTGCAAATTTGCACCACTTACCTAGAATAGCATTCCCTGACCCTACGCAGGTTGATTCTACCTTGTTAATAAAATTTGTGGATGGCTTAAAGTCACCACCCATGTTAGCATACGAGTTACTGAAGGCTAAATCCACAACATTTGATCAGGGGCTAACAAAGGCTCTTGAGTTAGAACAACTGATTAATTTACAAGGACCCATTCCCAATTTTACACCTTCTCATATGTCATCTGCTCCGACAGTGTCTGTCACAGAATTAACTTAGTAGTCCCATGTGACAAATGTTGAGGCAAAGATTGACAAAATACTGATTACAAACACCTCAGAATGCACCACGCCCGTTGAGTTATTCCAATCCAACTAGAAGAAGCGAAGTATGGCCTTCCTTTCACCGACCTTCCAGACAATCTAGTTCCTTTCCCAGAAATCAAGGAAACAACGCATGGACACCACGAAGACCCCTCCCTATGCTCAACCTTCCCTCTGATCTCAAGACAGGAAGGTAATTGCTGGATTTGCAATTCTCCCTACCATTATAAAAAGGATTGACCGTGCGCTAAAGACAACACCACAATCAACAGGGAAACTAAATACCCTTCTCTGTGACGGCCTACAGGAGAGTGTGTCCACAGCAAACGGCCAGATTACAACTAGGTATTCTTTCCCACCAACTTCCTTGCTAATTACAGTTAATGATAAAGTTCTACATGCACTAGTTGATTGTGGCACTTAAACGGCAGTGATAAAAGAGTCCTTGGCCACCGAGTTATGTGATCGTCTTCACTTTATACATGGCCTGTGCCAGAGGTTACTGTTTACGGAGAATCGTCCCAGACAGCCCTAGGTCTTACACAATTGGCCATTGTTATAGGTGAACTCTCAGTTCCCCATATCTTCGTGGTTACTGACATAGAAGAGGATGGGATAGTCTTAGGGGTTAATTTTTTGGAAGCCCACAGAGTTTGTGTTGATTTTGGATATAAACGAATGACTATCGGTGACTATTGCTTACCTATTGATTTAAAGCCCGTGTCCTTTTTAAAATTTTTTTGCTACTGTATCCATATCTCCATCCCGGTCGAGAGAACAAAATAGAAACATGGTCGTGAGAGGGACCATCCACAGTAGAAGTACACTGCCACTTATAAGTACTTCAACACGTTCTGGAACCGAACGACACAATGACCTCTCTCCTCGAAAGGTTAACTATTAAACCTCTGAACCAAAAGTGAGATTACCAGCCCACTTAAAGATCCTCTCATGAGTAGAAGAGATTGTTAGGGCAACAGTTACTGGAGAAGTAGCTAACCGATGTTTATTTGAACCTAGCCACAAAATAAGCAAAAAACCTCAGTCACGTTAGCCAGAGTACTGGTTACTCCAACCTTTGACAATAAGGTTCCCATAAGAGTCCTCTACTTTACAAATGGGATATTGATCTTGCACAAGAACCTTACCCTAGGTACCTTATCCCGTTGTGTTCACCCGCTTTCATGAAGAAATGAAGAAAGGGTGAATCCCACGGATGTAGACAAAGAAATAGCTCACAACTTGACAGAATTAGGTACCAGGGACCCTACTAAGTTGTCGGATGATCAGAATAAACTAGCCTATGGATTTTTTGACATGTACCAGGATGTTTTTTCTTTGATGGGATTCTAGGTCAAACGCATCTCATCGAACATGAAGTAGATACTGGAAACATCAACCTTTTCGTATCCCTCCACGCCGGCTACCTTTAGCTCAATGTGAAAAATTAAGAAAGATTTTAGACGATCTGTTAAAACAAGGCCTCATCAAACTTTCGAATTCTCCTTGGGCTTCCCCTATAGCCATGGTGGGTAAACTTGATGGTTCTTGGCGTTTCTGTATTGACTTTCGCTGTTTAAACGCAGCTACGGTTCGGGATTCATATCCCCTCCTGAAAATTGATGGTTTGGTCTCGTGTCTCTCTGGAAATTCATGGTTCTCAGCTATTTATCTGATTTCTGGCTACTGGCAAATACCTCTCGCCAAAAACGCTTAAGACAAATTTGCATTCACTACCCCTTTAGAGTTATACAAGTGGTATGCAATGCCTATAGGTATGACCACCAGTGCCACCTCCTTTCAACGTTTGATGGAATTGACTTTATCTGGTTTGACTTGGGTTAATGGTCTCACGTACATAAACGACATCTGTGTTATGGCACCTACTTTTGAAGAACACGTCAAGAGATTGGCACAGGTTTTTGACAGATTACGAGCTGCGGGACTTCGTGTTAAACCTGTTAAGTGCAAGTACTTTTCACGAGAAACCCGATTCTTGGGATATTACGTATCTGCTGAAGGAATTTCAACTGATAAAAAAAGATTAAAGCTGTTTGGGACTGTCAACTCCCAAACAGCTCGCATTTTACCGATATTGCCTCTCCACTCCATGCCATTCGTGAGGGACGTCAGTTTCAGTAGACATTAGAATGTGATAGGTCCTTCCGGTCCTTAAAAGACCATTTAGCTATGGCGCCAGTGCTACCTTACCCTCACCCTACTGGTGACTGGCACTTAGACGTTGATGCAAGTGGGGTAGCGATTGGAGCAGTCCGTCATCAAGCCCAGGATGGGGAAGAGAAGGTAATCTCCTATGCGAGTAGAGTCCAAAACGAAGCGTCGCTACTGTGTCACATGGAGGGAATTGTTGTATGTTGTTCAAGGGCTCACCTGGTTTTGCCATTATCTCTTGGAACGTCATTTTACGGTACATACCGACCACTTTTCTCTACGATGCTTGAGTAATTTTAAAGATTCAGAAGGGCAGCTTGCGAGGTGGTTATTGAAGATATAGGAATACGAATTGGATATCGTACATCGACCAGGTCTTAAACATGGCAATGCCGATGCATTGTCCAGAATACCCTGCCCACAATGTCATAGACTCAACGAAACCTTTACTTTACCCATAGGTACTGTCGTGACTGTGCCAATACCATTAGCAACTATTTCTGATACCGAGTTTCGTTCGGCTCAAAAGTATGACCCTGCAATTGGCTTCTTTGTTCAATGGTTAAATGAAAAGAAGACTAAACCTACACCAAGTGGCCTCCCTTTACCCTTTACGACGATATGTTGTGGTTTGAATTGACGTTTCGAGACAGTCGTGAACTGCGTCAATTGTTGATTCCTCCCAAGTTACGCCCTATAGTTTTGGGTTTGCTTCATGACATCCCCACCAGCGGACAGCAAGGTCAAACAAAACTCAACGGTCGCCTCAAATAACGTTATTTGGCCTGGCTTGTACAATGATGTTGCTGTTTGATGAAATTCCTGCCCCGTTTGTAAAGCAAGGAAGCCCAACACCCCCAACCTCGAGCACCATTACACGATTGTATGGCGGGATGGCCCATGCAGTATGTTTCTGTTGATATTGTTGAACTACTCCTGTTGCTCCTGATGGCTCCCGTTATAGTGTTGTCATGGTAGATGACTTTACCCGCTGGCCTGAGGCTTACCCGATTCCCGATAAAACATCAGAGACTGTTACTAAAAAGTTAGTTAGTTTAATTCGTTTGACATTTTGGAGTTCCAGAGGGTATCCGTTCAGATCATGGTCCGGAATTCACAGCAACTCTCTTCGAGGAAACGTGTCGTGTTCTACAGATCCATCATCATAAAACTGTTCCTTTCCATCCTGCTTGGAATGGATGTATCGAAAGACAAAACCGGAATTTGCTTGATTTACTCAGGGCTTATGTGAGTAATTCACAGCGTGACTGGGATCACTGGCTACCCATGATGCTAATGGCGATCCGGACCAGTGTACATGAATCAACTAGGTTTACTCCAACAAGGATGACATTTGGACGGGAATACCGACTCCCAATCGACGTGTCCTTTCCTGCTCCCTTTCCTGCACAACAGTTCGCTTGCAAATATACCTCAAGGCTGGCAGAAAAGTTCCAAAAACTTTTTAAGTTAGCCTTTGACAGTGGCTACACACAACAATGCCGTCAAGCTAAAATATATAACCGGAGATACATGGTAAAGGGTATGACGTTGGACACTTAATCTGGTTATGGAGTCATACAATTCCTAAAGGCAGCTCTTCAAAATTTCAACCACACTGGATTGGGCCTTGTGAAGTGGTGAAGAAGTTAAATTACGTTGTTGATGAAATAAAAACTCACCGTAATACTCGAACTAAGCTTGCCTAATTTGACCAGTTACATCCGTACCCACCACCCCAAGAGATACTTTCTGATGATCACACTCTACTGGCTGAACACAATGTTTTGCCACCAACTGTGGTAAACAAATCTACTATCCCCAAGCAGGTCATTCCAAGTCTTATGGAAATGGAAGTCCTTTGTACAGAAGAGGTGTTGGTTCCGTTATCAGTATCCCTAGTGAATAAATCCCTGTTAGGTTGTGATACTGATTGTCGTTTTCAGATGTATACAAAGGATATGCTCACTTATGAACGATATACCAAACAGATCCAAGAATGCTTAAGGCAGTTAATGATAGAGATGTATCTGAACGACTTTACTCCAACAACGCCAGCCGATCGAGAGTTTAACTGGACTAATCCAGATTCAGATAGTGAGGATCAAGATTGGGACGATGATCAAGAGGACGTTCATTTTGATGCGCATGCTATTTTTCAGATTTCAGAGATTCAAAAGAGTCTTCCAGGAGTGGTTGACGAGTCATCCTCAACCCTGGACATAGGAGGATGTATCTCTTACTTGAGCGCTGGAATTGAAGAATCCACCAATAACAAGGCGTCTTCGGAGTCTTCGTCTGCCCACAGAAGTCCCGTGTCAAGATCAAGCCATAAATAGACATAAATCGCTGGAAATAATATTAAAGAAAATTGGAAATTAGCC
>JAHWFP010125476.1:37176-146439 GCA_023313725.1 Lithobius niger | reverse complement strand
CTACCCCAAAACAAAACTTGTTAAGGATTCCCACCAAGCTTTTCGACCGTGGGAAGTCGTGATATCAAATGACAAGCTCTTTCGCCAATCTAATCCCACCGAGTAATAGTTTGAAGGTTAATTGAAATATATGAAAATTGCTTACTGCGCAATTTTCAATTATTTCATTGAACGTTTGAAGTATTAGTCGGTGGGATTAGCTTGGCGAAAGAGCTTGGCGTTCGATATCACGACTTCCCACAGCCGAAAAGCTTGGCGGGAATCCTTAACAAGTTTTGTTTTGGGGTAGATATCGGTAATTGTTGGTCCAAATTGATTAAATCCATTTTTTTTCTTAGTAATTATGAAATGGAAATAGCAATCTAGTTATCTGGTCTATTTATTTTTCTTCTTTTTTTTTGGTTTCGTTAGATTTGAGGACAGCAGTCACCTTTTTTCATTCGATTAGCATTTTTATTAGTAGTGCAGTATCTCCTTGCAAATGCACGAATTTATTAATGTTCAGTTTGTCATTGTTGCATAATTACAATGTTTAAAACAATGTAAAACAATCAATTTGGACGTTTGGAGCTCCCTAACCCCTGAACCACTTGACCAATTAGAAAGGTCCATATGAAAAGGGCACATCTCCGGAGCAATACCTGTAAAATGAGCTAAGAACCAGCTTTATTCACCGCAAGGAAAAATTTATTTTCCTGATACAAAAAAGCGTTACTAGTAGTTAGTAATTAGGCAAATATCATTGTTATTCACGTCGTTTTTCAACAAAAAAACGGTAAGCTGTGTCCTTAATAGTGACTCTTATGTTGTCAGGCGACCAGTCTCCCAATTAAACAAGTTTCAGCTTTTCTGTCACATTGTGATTTACCCTAAGATGGCTGAAAACAACCAAACTACCTTTGCAGTAAAGACACAACGTGTCTAGTGGTCGCTATGCTCATATATACATATTATCTGGATGTTATCATTTATCTTGGCAGGCGACACACTAGTGTGCGTCTTGATAAACAAACCTGACATATATTAATTTTAGGGTCATCACAGAAGGATATTGTTTTACTAATTAAAGAAATAGGAGGGAGACAGTGATTGTTGGGATGGGAGGAGTGATTGTGACCATTGTTTGTCTTAAGTGTGGTACCATGTCCTTTGTTTTATTTGTTAAAGAGAAAAAGAGGTATTGAAGTTTTGATTTGGCTGTATAAAAAAAGGATATTCGAGAATGACAAATTATAAATGTTGATGACTGAATGAAGCAATGATTGTGGCAATGTCTGGATTATAAGGAGAATGCAAGGAAGTGTAAGTGTTGTTGGGTAAAAGGTTTATTTTTGCTTAGGGTGCATAAGCCGCTTGGGAAAGGTGATTTGTCAGGGAAGCTACTCTGTTAGGTTTAGGTAAATGACAACAATTTTGTAACTGACAATTGAAAATGTACAAAATGGGTTAACTGCACTGTGAATATTAGTAAATGTAAATTTAAGTTGCTCACTGACCCAAACAAATTACAAGAGAGTACATATAGGCTACAATATGCAATCTTGGAAATTATAAAGTCTTAAAAGAAAAACAAAATGCTTCTTTCTGTTTGAACAAGTTCTTCTTAAATATTCCTAAGAGAGGAGCATATTCCTTGTCAAATTGTGTTGTTTAAAGTTTTCAACCTGTTCTTTATTGTGCTCTTCTGTTAAACACATAAAAATGGTATGCAGCTCCTATTTCCCTAATAAATCTACTGTTGTTCCCTTTCTGTCAATTTGGTATGACTGAAGCCCTTAATACATAAACAATAAAATATAAATACAAATTTAGCTAAAGCCGGTCCTCGGGGGGCCATGAAGCGAAACTGTACACTCAACTGGGAACTACTTGTGACGCACCGAGCACTCAGACAGACCGTTGACCGTTGACCGTGATTCCGTTGCCCAATGGACGAGAGTAGCATATTACGTAGTCAAGAACAGCAGTCCACTGTGCACGATCACACTGCTGTGCATGCCACTCTGCACGACTCCACTATGTGCAGCTACTCCATTGTGTACTCAGTGCCTTATGTCTTTCAGCACTATGGACACTTCTTAGATCCAGGATACTGCAAACGGACACATACACAGACACCAGGAGAGAAAGACAGGCTTGGAGGCAAATGGGGTTCAAAACCTAACATCGATCATCTGCAAAACCAAGCAACTGCGGGAAGTGCGCCACGTCGATCTGTTGTGCAATACACATAGAAGTCTACTCAGTGGAGAGTCCCCAGTAAGTCAAGCGGCGATTTTCTCGCGATGTTGCTGAACTGAGGTACAACACAACAGAAGATGCCCAACTGTAGCTTCAACACCATACGTAGTGCAAAAAGGGGACATGGCCCAACTCAAGCGATGCCTGCGGCCCAGTAAGAATAATGCCTGCAGGTGCCCAGTCCATAACCAGGTCAGCAATTGAGCTATCCAATTTGGAAGGAGGTGGTCGGTCGAGAGCCGTTCAGAAACCACAGACTGGGTGGAGCCGGAACAGAGCATGCCTTGTTGAGGCAGCGCACCATTCCTTGTTCCAGGGCCGAATGGTTTGGGAGTGTAGCGGGGTATGTTGCCTTCTGACAGACTGTGTCTGGAGCACGTGGCAGTTTCCGTCAGGAACAGCTCCTCTGGCAATTGCATCAGCATTATCGTTTCCATGACAACCACTGTGGCCACACACCCAGGCAATAGAGTGTGGCCATCTGACTGGTCACCTACAATTTCCAGCATATTGTAAAAACCATTTGGTCACTGACTGCCATGGTAGCAGCTGAACGACACAGCATGGACAGGCAGGACCAAGAATACGTATGGAGTGTAAATGATGGCAACTGCAGTTCCAAGCCACCTCTAGCGCCTGCGATATAGCAGCAAGCCCTTAACACAGAGCTCAAGGATACAACTCGGAGAGTCCTTCCCAACTCAAGGTTAAGAGCAGAGACACTACCCCAATACCATCCAAACTCGTCTCACTAATAAACGATGCATCACAGTATACATAGCAAGCCATGACACAAGGCTCAAAGATCAGGCCCAGAGACACACTTCAGCACAACGGACAGGGTGGACACCTAAACTAAACAGCCTGCAATGGGAGAAGGGATGGTTCCTACTGAGGCGAGATGCATCACTCTGCATCACCCAGCAAGACCTGTCACTTGCACCACAATAATCAAGGAGAATGTCCCCCACTGGATCACTCTGCTTCCTGCTCAGTTTCCTGAAACACAAAGCAAGGAGCAGCTGATCAGCCCCAAGATGCAGAGGATGCTCTCCCGTCTGGTCATCCGTCTGGTCCCGGATGGTCACCAAACATCGACATGCAGACAGTCATTTATGCAGACTTGCATACTGTGCAAATGCCATTGAGCTGTCACGAGAAATGGAAGATAGTAATCCACTGCCGATCGCAAATCTCCAAAAAAGACAGACAAAAGAGCACCACGTTTGACATTCTTGTGCCTATCCAAAACCTTGAGGACTGGGAGATGATACTGCATTTTATCTTTTAGCCGACTCCTATGCACATTCCACTCTAACCCACTATCAAGCAGAACACCTTTCTTAACATTTGAGGATACACAAATCATTGTGCCTTCAACACACACACTCAAAGGTGAGGCTCGAACAGCCGTTGAACGCGAAAATATCATCATTTGGGTTTTAGCAGAGGAAAGCGACAACCCACGAACACCCAGGCACCTTACTACAAAATCCAGGGCCGCCTGCACATCTGGGACAACAGTCTCATAATCAGATCCAACAAACCAGAGCATTATGATGCTGTATAGCAGACCACATTAGCGCTCTGACGCATTTCAAAAAGGAAATCATTTATGACCATGGCAAAAAGGATTGAGCTCAGGCAGCTTCCCTGTGGTAGCCCTCGGCTTTGGGTAGCCTGAATCGACCAGAACCCATTGACCCTAGTCACAAAAGCCCTACAGCCAAGCAGAGCTAGGATAGCCCTTGACAGTTTACTCCCGACACCCATAGAAGCAAGAAAAGCCCTTACCTACTCAATGCTAACAATATCATAGGCAGCTCGTATTTCTAAGAAAACTGCAACAACGATCTTGCCATGGGCCCGTGCTTCACATGCACTTAACAGAAGAAAAAGAACATTATTCTGGGTCCTCCGGTTTATCCTGTATTCAAGCTGAACACTAGTGAGACAGTCATTAGCCTATACCCAAGATGCCAGTTCATTGACATGCTAGCTATTTGACATTATCCCTAGTTTCTAGGTTGCTTTGAAATGAGTAGATTGCACCTGTGGGGTTGGCCTTTAAGCTTCTTTATTTCTTTATCAACTAGGCAATCCACATACTTTTTTGTTGAGGCATCAGTGTGGGCTTGCCTTAATCATCTAGCTTTTTACAATTATTAAGGCTCAGAGCCCATTCCAGTCTATATTCAGTCCAAGGCCCGTTTTTACGTATCCTAAAACCCTTTATTTCCAGTTTTCCTAAAGTGAAGGCATCTGAATCGTTCCCTGAAGTTCCTAAATTTTCAATTTTGTTATTTTCTGCTTTGAATGGCAGGTTATGTTTGATTCGACTAAAAAAATCTACCTCAACGTCGGTATCTGGTGAAGGAAGGAAAGACTTGGGACGATGCTTAATGTTTCCAAACTTGTTAATGTTCATTGCTGTTTCTTTTTTAGTTTTTGCATAACTTGGAAAAAATTGTCTCCTCGCAACAAGGCTCATAGAAGGAAAAAACAATATTGACCACAAAAGTTTTCGAGGTGTTCTTGAATTCTCAGATGATTCATTACAGGTTTTCCACAGAGTACCTCTCAACTTCCATGGGTGCTCAAAGACCGAACGAATTAAAGAAATATGAAAAAGACGGACCATTATTTCACCACCCAATGAGTCCCAGTCCCGCTAGAGTCTTGCAAGTTACTATTCCAAACTCTCCCCCTACCCAATGCTCTTTTTTTTTGTATACATGATTCTAGTTTAAGAAAACTAAATTAAATTAAATAAATAGATGAAGTAAGTCACCCAACAACTTCAACTTTATTTCGTCCAATTTAGTGCATTATGCGATCGCTGATATTCAGTGTATATGCTTTCATATTGGCTGCAACCTGATCTCCGAATCTAATTTTTATCTGTACCACTACATCAATTATGACCGAACTCAGCCTTTCGCTTTTTTTAATGCAATCAATTTAGGGAAGTGCTTTGCTTAGGTAGCCACTTCGAAAGGTGGACAAGCCGATAGTAATAGAGATAGAGATTAGAAATATTGCCTTGGCTAAAATTGACATTCAGGACCAAGATAGCAAATTTATTGTCTCATGAACGCCGCTGTAACTACAGTCATCAAACAGTATTTTTTTATCGTTCGCTCTTTAAAAACTACAATGATCTAGCGTGGTTTTTCATAATAGAAGAAGTGGTTATGATACGTCATGCTGCTGTTGAAGGTGTAGCCAGATCTATCAATGCATACAACTTTTTTTTCTGCACGTCTGAGGGAATGACGTGAGGAAAATGCCAAGTCACTTACGCCAGAACTATCTTGCTGGCACTGACCCCTGCGTCTCTAAATATGGCATTGGTGTCCACAGATTGCATCAACATGAGTGTCTGACGAATTCCGTATAAAATCCTGGTGTAATCTTCCATAAAACAAAGCAGGTGAGAGAAAGGTATCGTGAATGCAAAAGTGCCTTTGGGAGTGACTGGAAATGAGTTCCCGCTTGTGCTTGAAAATGATGTTACTGTCAGGATCTGCCATCCATAACTAACAATTCCCTTCATTTTGCTGGTGATCCCAGGAAAGTGAAGTTGGTCTACTGATTTGTCACCTATTTGATACTGTATGTGAGAGAAACGAAAGCCATGACATTATTTACCACAGTTATCTTATCCGTTACAGCATAGGTAATAGAATCGGCACTTTTTACAAGAGATCCTTTAACGTGTAGGTAACTCTGGTGAGGATGTCGACCAAGAGGGAATACATTATATTTCCTTGGAACAATGGGCAATTGCCACGTGAAGATCAATTTAAAAGTTTATTATCACCAATGATAAGCCAAAATAAGTAGCATTGGCAGTGACTTCACTGTGCATCTCAATGTAGTCAACACATTTAGCTAACGATGCAATAAGAGAGTTGGTTTTTAAATCATTTAAAAAGAAGAAAGAAAGGAGTGGCCCCAATGTGCTGCCCTGTGGACTACCAATCAGCACTATACTGACATCGCATTTGGTACCAACAGCAAGAACATATTGTGTTTTATCAGATAGGAAGTCAGCCAGCTAGGCAAGTAAACTGACACGAAAGCCGAAGAAAATCAAATTTTACAAAGAGTTTACTATGAACTACCAATTTGACAGCCCTTGCGAAATCAACAAAAAATAACATCCACTGGTACACCATTGCCAACATAGCATGTCCAATCGTTCAAAATGAACAACAGTTGTAAACATGTAGACTTTCCAGGTACAAATCCAAACTGGTCACTTAAGAGAATATCGTTATCTAGAATAAAAGAAAGCATCTTTGCATGGACTATGTGTTCGATAACCTTGAATCATAGGCAGTTCTTAGGTACTTGAATCATATTAGTTAGGTGTCAATGCAATAGGTCGATAGTTCAGTGGGTTACATGCATCTTGAAAATATGGGTTATTTTTGCCGATTTCCAAGTTATTGTAACCTATCAGTCTTCATGGATAACTAAAAAATCATGGAAAGTGGCTTTCAAATTTCAGATTGAATCTCACGATGAAAAAGCGGAGAAAACATCAGGTCGAACACTCCGACTCGGTTTCAAGGATGACAGTGCATGTAAGACACTGTGAGATGGGAAGATAATACAGTGGCACTAAGAAATAGTGGGGACACCAGAGATTTGTGGAATCAAAAGGTTGTCGGTGACCAAATTTCCAATAAACGTGTTATTTAAAATGTTGGCTCTGGCAAAATTATCCAAGATAAACTTGTCATCCTGGCACAATGGGATAATGGTTCTAGACCAAGCATTTTGTTTTGCAAATCTGAAAAGTGTAGCCATATTAACCTCATATATTACTTCAGGTTCAACATCTCGCTCAAATTTTGTTCTTTATTGTTCCTTTTTCTTTTTTTCTTCTTTTTTTTCTCACTTTTTTGATCATTGGCTTAGCCTGTGGGGTGCTACCAAGTGCAAACTGAACCAACAGTGTGCTATTGTATTTATAGTTCAGGCTTTATTTTATCCTAGTGCTCAAGTAAATTTAAGTGCTTCTTGCCCTACTATGCGGGACTCTAGTGCACCAGTGCAGATAGTGAGAATTACGCGAAAGTGTACCTATGTCAAACCTAAGAAAAAGAACAAAGTCCAATCAATTATGGGACGACCTTTTAACATACGTTCAGTTGGGTCATGTAAGGGCAACAGGTCTACATCCACCAAAAATGACAAAACTGAGAACATGAGTGGCTGGAAGTTGAGTAAGGGAGAATCATGTTTCATTGATCTACATACGAAAATCCATGGTGAGACTATCCCTATGGAATTAATTAATGACCATCCTTCTGAGAGAGCAAGTGATTTGAGTGCATTTACATTACCACAAGTATCATCTCCTGATACCTCCATGGAGAGCCTGTGTTTATCCGAGATTTCGTGTAGTGCAAGGGTTTCCGAGCAACACAACCAACATTCCGTGAAGGTTACTAATGACTATTTGTCCACTAAAGATATCTCCAAAGCTACCAAGGTATCAGGCCTAACTTCAAGTATGGTCATACCCAGCTCGGATGTGATGAGTCACCTGTCTGAGTCGATTAAATAACTTCAGGAGGACTATCTCTATCATAGGCAAGGACAAATTATAAGCAGCATGGAACATGACCTCAACATCACGGCGTTAAACTCTAAAATTGATAGTCTGTCTGCAACAATGGAGAATACGGCAATACATTCAACAACAAGAGCATACGATGCTGGAACCGATACCTGAGAATCGAAAGCAATTCCTAATGGTGCCTAGGTGCCGTTTATCAGTGAGATTGACCAAGAATCACCAGAGACATATTTCAGGTCTGTTATGAATGATGTCCCTGAACGGGCTAATGGTCCCTTTAAATGTACTTCCAGGGAAGAACATACTCTGACAAAAATGGACAACTTGACTGGGATTTTGACCAAGTATTTGGATATCTTTTTGCAACTTTTGAAGACCAACCAGTCAGCAACTGAAGCAAAATTAGAGAATATAGTGCTTTCCCAGAACAAGTTTATCATTGAGCTGTTGGAGGGTTTGAATGCTCAGTTTGCTTTTGGAGTGGATGCGACTACTGCATCAGTTTATCTTGACTATAGGCATTTGACAACAAACGTGCAACCAGTTGAATCCTTGGTAGGTAAAACTTCTGTTGATGATGTTACAGTTATGAACTGTGGAACTGTTCAAGTACGTTCAGTTACTGCTAATAGTAAAGAAGGAAATCTACAGCTCCCTTCCTGTCACTTGGAAAGTGCAACCCCTGAAACTATGAAAGAAGGAGCAAAATTTCTTCGGAACTCTCTTAGGAAGAACACAACTGGAGAGAAGGGTCGTGATTACATGGTAGTACGAGTTAATGATGGAGTTTCCAATCCTAAATCGACAAGACCTAGGCCATATCTTAAAGTAGCAAACTACGATTTTGCAAGACTGGAAAATTATAATCCACTTGATAAACCTCGCTACGACTACTCTTCCGTTAATGCTTCGAATAGGAAATCATATTACAGTGGCAGAAAGCATGTAACACACTCAAATGTGATTATCATCGGTGATTCGCACGTCCGGTCTATTCACAGTAATAGTCCCAACTCTTCTATTAGCAGTTAAGTTCTGCGTATCTACGCCAGCTCGGCTACTTTCTACAATACTAATTCTTAACGTCTCATCTGTGACGTCACAGATGAGATGACGTATTGGGTTAGTGTTAGTATGACTATGCATTTTTATAGTGACTTGCACTTTTTTTTTAATTTTGCGTGTCGTCTACCTCCTTTGAAGGTTGGAGTCAGAAAGAAAGATGGCTTCCGGTTTTAAGTAATAAGTAAGGGCTGCTCGCTCTCTGATTGGTCGAGAGTCGGTCATGTGAGCGGAAGACATTTCCGGTCGACCCTCGGGCGGTAGGAATTGGAACTAATAATGGAGGATTATTTTTAGGTAATATTTCTCTGACTGGTTGAGAGAGCTGGTGACGTGACCGACGTCTGCAGTGCCCTTCCGACGGAGATTAGAACTAACTGAATAAGACTGGTGGCAATTATTTGTAGTCTTTTAAATCTGATCACAACTAGACATGAATATTGCCACATGAATCGATTTATTCTTGATGAAAAACATTCCTTCATCTGAAAAACGACTTCGAAACGTTTATGCTCCTTCAAGTGCATTAAACCCGAAGGTAGGATCGAGTTTCATTGATTCTTGCGAACGCATTTTAAAAATAATGGAGGTGAAACCTTGTATTGTTTACGGACTTGTGATACAATATGGCAACACAAGACTTACAAAGGAGATATTCGCAAGATCGCTAGCCTATCATGCGAAGAGATGCTCCATTGACTCGTATTGCATCGGAGGTGAATCTGTTGAACTCTACTGTTTCATACATTTTAAGGAAAAAGTGAATGTGGGGTTTGTGATTTGCCTTTCAAGAATGATGGTTTCATCAATTGTGCCTACAATCATTCTGCTTTCAACAGAACCCATTCGAAGAAATTTTTTGTCAATGTTATATGCTAAAGATTCTACTCCCGTACAAACAACGGCATCCCAAGAGCTGCTTCCACTGTAAAGAAGCGAAGATTTAGCGAATAGAACAATACTTTTTAAAGAATGTTTTTTTTTCTATACTAGGTTACCTTTCCATTGTTGCCTCCATTATTCTTCTAAACATTTCCACGATGGCAGATACCATCGGCACGCTAAAAAAGAAGGGGAAAAGTCTTTTTTGTTTAAAAAGGGATTTAAACAAAAAAGATGAAAACTTTTAAATCTTATATTACTTACAGCTCGTTCTTTCCCATTTCGGGGTTTGTGTACATGTTAGTCATCTATAAAAAAAAATCACGTGATCAGGAAAACGATTTAAAACTCTTTGTGGAGATGAGACAAACTCATTCATTGTGTGTTGTTCGAGCAGATGAGTCGTCAAATTCAGTTCAAAGACGGAAAAATGGATTAACAAGAAGTTACACGTTTAGAAAATGTTGACATTGAGCAGACTGTTAGCGAGTTGGGCGATCTCGTTCAAAAACTATCAAATCAAACAGTTACTGTTTGTAATTAGGCGATTAACGAAAATTCTGAAGAATATTACGCCGCTTTAAGATGACTAAAGGAACAATTGAACAATCGTTTAGACGCACACGAAGATATTTTATTCGAACAAAAGTATACTTTTCAAGCTTTTCAAGCAAGTGAGTATTTACGACCGGGTCCAGAAGAAAATATGGACTAAAACGTGAAGGGGCAACGTATTGCTAATTTAGGAACACCTATATATGAAAGCGATGCTGTCAATCTAAGCTACGCACGTGAGAATTTCCTACCATTAAATTCGAATCAGAACTGTTTTAACGCTAATCAGAAACGTATTGTTAACGTAACTGATCCAAATGACGAAAATGATGTTTGTACAAATTGTTACATCGACGCTCAAAAAACCAAGCATTTGCAAACAATAACTTTTACAAACACTACACCAGCCTTAGCTAATAAACGCTGGAAAAATGATTTTTTTACAAAGAAGAAAATTGCTTTAGCGGAAGTGATTGTACTTTCTGAAGCTTGATTGATGCTTGGTGACCGTGAAATGATGCTAGAAAAACAAGCTTTTGAGCGTTTCGCAACTCTAAAATTCAGTGAGCCAATTTTAGTTGAGGAAGGGAAGAGGCTAGAGGCTTCAACGTTGATGAAATCCCAACATATTTCAGAAAACCGAATGGTTTTCACAGCATTGTAAAAGCTGATATTTATTATTCATTTGTAGAGTAGTAATTTTTTTGCCTATATGTAAAAAATCGAAAGAATATACATCTTTAAATAAAATGTATGCAAAGAATACTTACTTTTCTCTCGATGGTGTTACCTCTTCCAATGGCAGTTGTGATGTGATGAAATCTTTCCCCGATGGAATCCAACGTCACACATTTTAATCTCGATTTTATTTTTTCTTGTTCGACACTAGGAAGAGGCTGTGGAGAAGAACGATCTTTTAATTGCATCTCTAATTTCAGTTTTCGGGGACAAACACTTCAAAAATAAGCGTGATGTTACAGTTTTTAGTTAGAGCACCAACCTGTTCACTTGAAAAATGTCGCGTAGTCAGATCATGACATTCAAAAACGGTTATAGCCATCTCACGATTTTAGGAGATTCAAATTCATAAAAAAGGGGAAAGCTTTTCAAGAGAGCTTCACACGTCTTCAAGACTTCAACTTGTGTTCAAAGTGTCAAACAAGTCTTCAATTTGAAATCAGGTAAGTTTACAATTGATTTTATATGTTATTAGATATATTTTTAAAAAGAGAATAAAGACTAATATGACTTTCTCTTTTTGGCGGAGCGAGCGAGCGAAGCGAGCGAAGCGTAGCCTATAACGGACACCAAATTGCAAAATGTTGGTTGGTCCGTTGGTCTGTTGGTTGCACATTTTTAGTCTGGGTGGAGCCCAAACGAAAGATCGGATTAGAATGAAATTTGGTACAACGCTTGATATCCCAAACAGTATTGCTGAGCCAAAATTTGACGTAAATCGAACAATTATTACGGGAAAAATAACAAATTTTCGAATTTATTTCTAACACTCACCATTGTAAATTTGGAATCGTGAATAGTTAAGGAATTCCGACGATGCATACATCTTGCTAGTGGTACTCAAGTGAACTTTAAAAAAAAAGCCAAAATAAATCATCGTAGCTTCCTTACAGCTAACAATCTTTTTTGACATAACTCAATGAAATAATAACATTTGATCATAACATTTTAACCACTAGACGAACACAAGCAAATGGGAAACAAACAAGAAGGATTCGTTAACGACTCACATTCGTTTCATGTAAAAAAGAATGCTTGCAGGAATTCAGCCAACATGGCAACCAAATTGGCGTTGACGCTATATCAACGGGAATCTCAAATTTGAAACATCAAATCGCCGCTGCAGGAGGAAAACGTTCATATAATACGAAAGTACACAGCAGACTACGTATTTATATCACAACACAGAACAATAATTTGGCTTCGTATTGTAATTTCAAGATTTCTAGATTGCTATGGAAACTACACTCTCCATCCTATGTTGCCAGAATAAATAGGCCTAACATCGAACCCAATAGGCCTAATTTCTCTACTGTTGTCGCTTACGAAACTAAAACGGGACTAACAATTAGGCTTAAAATTAGGATTTAAAATGATTTAAATTATATCTTCACAGCCAAGCTAACACCGGCTGATCAACAATCGTAATAATTCCAATTAAAAAAAAATTCGCGTTTTGCGTTGCAGTACGTTGCCAGAGGTGTGCGCTTCAACATTGTCGTAGAAGGCAGCGTAGAGAGCCGCGGATGTTTCGAATCTTTTGATTGTTGTGAAGTACTATCGTTACTGGTGATTGTTTAGCTTGCAATTAAATGCTTTATTGTTAATATTTTAAATCTAGGAAAGATACTCTGCAATAAATATAAACAATGTAAGCATTATTGACGGCGGCACTTTTTTGCTAACTTAACCACGGCGGCTAACGTTGTATTTTACAACGGCGGCGACGGCGCAAAGAGGCTGCAAATAACGAAACGGATACTAAATATGGGTGCAAACGAAAGTATCTTAAAATTAATATGAAACGTAGCCTAGCTAAAATGTAAAAAACACCAGCAAAAAGCTTCAGCTCAACTGTAGCCGAATGAATATTGCACCCAAATTTTTAAGGATCATTAGCAAACATTGCAAAGCCATTATAATGAGAGGAAATAAAAATTTAAAATAAATTTTTCTCCGCTCCGCCTACAATAGGCCCAAAGCCTGTTTCCTAGTTTTATTAGTAAAATGTTTTCCATACTCTTGCCAACAATGCCTCTCCCATTAAGTGTCACCGACCACGCTTTTGTGAATGTTGGCATGTATGCAGAAAATATTCTTATTCATTTAAGATACTACACTAGAGCAACGTCGAGGTTTTTTCCATCCAAATACGATATTGCATTGTCGCTGCAACAATGGAAAATGTTCAAAGATAATTTCTACATTATTCAAACAAACGTGGTCGATGGAGACATGCACGTAGAACTAGATCAAGGCCAAATACTAATCTATCCTCGCATCGAAAACAACCGGAAATACATTGTTTTCCAACGTGAAGATGGGAAACAATACAATTTAAATTCAAGCTCATTTTCGCGTTGAGGTCATTAGCACCTGCTATCGACGTCATGGTGACGAAATTGAAATCTGAGATGGAGAACAAAGGTTAAGTAATGACAAAAAATGTTGATACACTTATGGGGTGAGTTTTTTTTATTGTGTTTTAAACATTTTTAAAACGAAATAATTCAGTTGCCTTCAGACTGTTGTAAGATGGACAGTAAGATGGATCTTACAGAAAAAGCTGCATGCGAAGCTTATGGAATAGTGTGCTTCGTTTCCAACAATTTGCTAGCGAGAGGACAATCTTTTACAACAATGACAATTTTTAGTGGTGAATATGAGTTAGTGTCACATGCTGAATCGCAGCTGGGGAGCATTTATGGCTCTATTTGCGTTTCAAGAGTGCAACATCGCGCGAGAAAGTGATGAAATTGTTAAAACTGAATGAACTCTCTACAGACTGTACTGTGTGTGCACTCGTCAGTGAAACAAGTCGAAAGCGTTGGATTAGGAAAACGTGTAAAAAAGATCCAGAAATGCTCGAACTATTGCAACCTAAGCAACTGAATTATTTGTGTTTCAAGATGCATCTCATTAGATGGTGTGAAACCTATTTCCATACTGACTTTAAATTTGATTCTTTTCTGTTTGAATACTCTGCTCAGTTCCCTTTTATCAGTGCATATTTGAATTGGTATCGTAAAATGCGTGCAGATTAAAAATAGTATAAAATATAAAAATTGTTATTTTGATGTTATTTGAAGAATGGAGTGCGTTGATTGTTGGTTGCGTCTTCCAGCTGCTATGGTCGTTGCAGGACAACCTAATTCGGGGAAGACGGAGTTTGCGGTTGACCTTATTTTAAATAATCAACAGCTGATTACTGCAAAACTTACCCAATATCTCGTAATAAATGATATTTGGCAAAAAGCCTATGACCGCTTGAAACAGAATTGCTGCATACCGTTAGTATTCTCTCAAAAAGTAGACCGTGCAATGATAGACGGTATCGACTCTGATCAAGCCACTATCGTTTTAATAGATGACAAGATGTGTGATTTGGCAAATCAGAAATGTTTAATAACTGATATATTTGTGAAATATTTTTATAACAAGAATCTATTTTGTATTTTACCTGTGCAAAATATGTTTCATAAAAATTTGAGAACCATTTCTGTTTGTTCGACCTGTATTGTGCTGGTACAAAGCCCACGTAATCAGTCTCAGGCGGAAACGTTGGGGTCGCAGTTAGGATGCGCCAACTTCCCATGCGAGGTATACAATGATGCCACTCGAAATCCATTCACTCATTTGTTGGTAAACCTCCATTCAACAACAGACCCCTCACTTTGTTATCGTAGTTGTATCCTATCCCAGAATCCAATTGTCTATATAAAACAATGAAGAAGAACCAAGTGAAACATTGCATTCCGCTTCTCGAGCTATTAGCATCTTCTAAGGTTCACCGCTCCGTGAAAAAACCTTACTCACTCACTGTCCCACTGTGCTCGATGTTTTAAATAGCTGCTGGCTGAACG
Source organism: Lithobius niger (assembly GCA_023313725.1). NCBI lineage: Eukaryota > Metazoa > Arthropoda > Chilopoda > Lithobiomorpha > Lithobiidae > Lithobius > Lithobius niger. Next base: position 131,505 of record JAHWFP010125476.1, on the reverse strand, counting down.
TGCTACGAGGTAAAATACCCTTAAGTATCAATCAAAAAAATAGGTTAAGAAAATATAAAACTGCTTTAAAATTGCTAGCTACGAAACGTGTCAGCAGGAAAAAAAAGGTAATACTTCAAACCAAAAGGTGAAGGTTTTCTTAGCGCGCTGATCCCGCCTGTAATTAGTTTATTAGGTAGTATTTTTCACGCTAATAATGTACAAAAAATGATTTTAACGAACTATCCTGGCGTTAGACCATTTGAAAAACCTCTTAGCGAGTTAGATGAACAAATGAAAAGTATTCTAGAACAAGATAATGTTGACGATCATTAGAAAGTTATGTTGTATCAACAAATATTGCAACGCTATTTGAATTATTGTGAACCAGGCTAAAATAGAGGAACCTTTACAAGTCAGTATTACTAGCAGCGTTGTAAATCCTCCATCTACAACTTTAAAAACGGCTGCAATACCTAAAACCGTGCCAAAACAGACTGAGACTACAGACACTGAGGAAGATGGTGCATCGGCGAGAAAACCTAGCATCGATATTATTACAGAACGGTAGTAGTTGAACGTTTAGCGGAAGGTGACATTTCTTGGAACGAAAAGGGTGAGTTATTATTCCAAGGTCGCCCTATTAAAAAATCGAACGTCGCCGATTTAGTGTATGGTTTGTTCTCGCGTACATAGCATGCAAAACGTGTTGCTAACAAGTTACTGGGTTGGCAATCTCTTAATACTTTGTTTGGTCGTGTAACATCGCGGAGAAGAAAGTATCCAAAACCCAAAAAAAAAAACAACTGAGAAAGATTTGAGTTGGTTGGATGACAGTCAATACTTTTGATTATGATGACTTTAAAAGACATCTACTTCGATCCTAATTCTGTAGGCTCATTAGGAGGTAAAGAGAGGCTGTATCGTGAAGCTAAGAAATATGGTTTTAGTAGAAAGCAAGTAGACGAATTCTTAAAATCTCGAGAGGCTTACACTTCACATAAAGACATTAAAGACAAATTTACACGTAACCCTTTCATAGCTGCACGAAAAGATCACATTTGGCAGTCGGACCTCATTGACCTAAGAAATATGCTCCTTTTAATTTCAATTTTCAATACGTTTTGATGGCAATCGACGTTTTAACTAAATATCTCATAGCAGTTCCTTTAAAAAACAAATCAGCAGTAGCTATGGTTTCCGGTTTAAAGAAAGTGTTTAAAGACAAGAAACCACTTTTACTTGCATTCTGATGAAGGCTCAGAATACACTTCCGCAGCTGTCAGATCCTTAATCGACTCTCTTAATATTAAATGGTATCACACCTATAATCGCTCAATCAAGGTAAGTATCGTGGCAAGAGTGATAAAAACGCTGAAAAGTCAAATATTTCGTTGGTTTACCTATACAGGTAGCTGTAACTATGTAGATGTCTTGGATAAGATTGTAAATGAGTACAGTAATTCTCTTCATACTAGCATCAAGTTAGCCCTTTCCGAAATTACAACCAGAAAGAAGGAGCGTGAAGCCTATAAAAATTTGTACGGTGGCGCTAGTGGTTTGAAAGTAGGTCAGTTGGTCCGCATACCAAAAACCAGACACGTTTTCACGCCAGGCTACATCCCAAAGTGGACTAGAGAAACATTTACAATTGCCAGTAAAATTAAAAATAAACTTTACAAAACACCTGTCTTCACGTTAAAGAATTATGATTCTACACCCATTAAAGGTACCTTTTACAGCCAGGAATTCCAACCTATTATAAAACATGATAATGTTTACAAAATAGAAAGTGTGTTGAGGGGGAAAAAAGTAGCAGGCTTGACTCATTTTTACGTTAAATGGGCTGGATGGGGTCCAAAATTCAACAGTTGGGTAACTGATGTCGTTCAAGATTTAGCTCCTTGATAATCTCTACGTCACTCTTCCGTCTAATGGCAGTATGGATGTCTTTCCCGATAACACTTTGGCTCATTACAAGAATTATCTCCCAGAAACGCTCAACCTCTCAGCCAACTACGAGTTCGCCTTGGTAGAGATGCAATTTCCTTTAAGAATGGACTATAAACCTTTTTTAATGAGACCTGGTCAGGACGATGTAATCTTCAATGTTTTAAATTTAGATATAATGACTCTCACGACCATTGAATACAAACTAAAATGCACAAGCGCTGGTATCAGTTACGACACAACCAGTGACCTAGTAGAGGCAATAAATAGCAGAGTTTAGGAGAGGCAAATTTGAAAATTATAAGGGGACAGAGCAACCTTTTCAAGACTGGGATTATGAAAAGAGGAAAAGGAATAGAATTTGTTATAATACCAACAAAAAACATTACGTCATTCATAATGACATAAGACCAACTACTAATTTGTATATTCGATTATTAATGGGAAAACGAATGGCACTCAGGTTAGGTTTTGAACCAAATCAATTACCTCTTTACCCTTATCGTGATGACGGGAGTCTCGCTACAAAGGGAGATGTTGTAGTCATTCTCGATAAAAGTATCTCGTACAAAACTCGAGCTGAATTAACTGTTACAGCTGTTAACCCATCACCTCATGATAACAACAACCTTCCAGATTATATTAGGATTTACTCCAATATAATAAATCCAAGACCTGTTGGCAACAGTTATTCCCAATTGTAAAGAATTACTAATGTTGTAGGAGAGACAGGCACGAGTCAGTCCGTTATATTCACTTCTCCCCATTATTATTTGCTGTTACAACATAGTGTGCAAACAATAGAAATTAAATTTTGTGATGCTTACGGTGATATAATACTGTTCTCTTCCCAAGGACACACCATTGTCACTTTGCACATCAGACGGAAAAGGTCGTGAGTAAAACAATGGCTTCCTGCTGTCCTTATACGGCTCACTATCGATGACAGGCTGGAGGTTTACACGTGTATTCAGGTGCTAGACATCAAGCTGGGAATGGGTTGGCAAACATCTTTGCTAGTATATCTATATATGCAATGCCTTTCGTTCGTTCAGTTGGCTGCTATTTAGGACGCAAAGCGTTAGGAGCCAGGAGTAATATTGCGCAAGATTTAATTGCTGGTAAAAATTTTAAACAGAGCACAAAGAATAGATTACAGGAGACTGGTGATCAGATATTAGGCGATGTTAAGGCGAAGTTCAGTCAATCTGGCAGCGGTCGCAAGAGAAGACACAACTCGCCCAAGACAAATGCTACTAAGAGACGACGAACAGTGAAAGTTAGTCAGAAAAAGAAGAAGAAGAAAAATAAGAAAGCGGCTCGAGATACTATTTTTAAAAAATGTCTTTCATTCAGCCTTCATCTTGTGAGTGTTTGAAATCAGAATTGGATATATTTGAAGTTCCACCAACGCAAGTGTCTATAGAACGCAACCAGTATGTGGAATACCGACCTATTGCAACACCTAGTTCAACTATAGAAATTCAGATTGACGGAACAGCAGACTATTTGGACTTGGCACAAACCTGTATTTATTTAATGCTGAAAGTTGTAAGTGCTGCTGGAGAAGATCTTACTGATGCATTAAGTGCTTTCATAACGCATACTAACCTATTTCTACAATCTCTTTTTTTTTCACAAGTGGACTGTTATTTCAACAGGAAGCTGATTTCTGAAGGTAGCGACACCTATCGATATAAAGCTTACCTGCAAATGTTGCTCAGTTACTCTAATGCAGCTAAACACTGTCAATTGGTAGCTGCCATGTGGAGTTAATGGGGCGAATTCATACTGAAGCCTGCAACTTGTCAAAACTTTTATTGAGCAATGTTAATGTCAAGTTTCATTTCGTTTTATCAGAGCCTGAATTTTCGCTCAAGTTGTCCAACGCTGCTGCTGGTACTTTAAAACCAAAAATACAAATAGAAACAGCTGCTTTGTTTGTAAAAAAGGTTAGACCCTCCCCGTCCATTCTACCATCTCATATGACAACACTGCACGAAAATAGCGCAAAATATTCTTTTGTTCGCAGCGACATTGAAATCCAAACGATCTCTAGTGGCAGGACTTCAGCATTTATTGACAACGTTTTTCAATGACAGGTGCCGTCTTTTGTTTTGATTTGTTTTGTTGACAACAAAAAAGATACTTAGATATTTGAAAATCACGGTTTGAACTACTTATCGCTCACTGTAGACGGGGAACAAATAGACAAACCACTACAACCCGACTTTAGTTCCATGACCTACACCCGAGCCTACATGAATTTATTTCACGGATTAGACACATCATTTCAAAACATAGGTAATGGCATCAAGATTACAGATTTTGCAACAAAAGAATGCATGTTCACTTGTGATCTGACTCCGGATGGTTGCGCCGGAAATTCAAACTCTCACGTTTCACTCAACAAGACAAGGTGTCGTTAGAATAAAACTTACATTTGACGCTGCTCTCACAAAAGCGACTAAAGTTTTGATTTGTAACGAGATACCGAAGGTTTTAGAAGTTACTTTTGATCCTAAAGTGTTCCTGGAAGGATGAACACGAAGCAGATCAATGACATCTTGAGAAGTACATGTCCAAATTTCCTGGGGACATATCCCGCAAACCACTTACCTATTGTAATTAATAGAAAAGAATCGTTTCTAGTTGTCAATCATGACACGTGCACTTCGTCAGGAAGCCATTGGTCTGTCATCGGACTGAACAAAATGAAGAATAGAATTAAGACTTCCGAGTTTTTTTACTCTTTTGGCTTCAACTTAGAAAACAATTACCACATTCTACAGTATTTGAGTGATTGGAATGGAAAGAAGATTTGGCGCAACAAGTTTCAAATTCAATCCCCAACATCTTCTACCTGTTGACATTATTGTATTTTTTACATAATTATGAGAACCAGGGATTTACTCCCGATTACATTGTTAACAAATTAAAGAAAACAGCATTCCGTGAACGTTATGTGTATAATTTTGTAATATGTATTAATAAACTTAAAATGTGATTATACAGCATTCTCTTAATATTTTCTTTATTCTTTCTAGAATGCCGCACTGTTTTTTTTCTTGTTCTAGTTTTCTAACTTTACAATTTCGTAACATTTTTTTCTTTTTTACAGATGCTGCAAGGTTATTTGAGGGCAACGCCTCCTCAATCGACTGAAGACTTGTCACCAGTCGATTCGATGTGCACAAGTCTGGATGCTCTCAACGTGTGAGGATGTATGTTTGTTCGAGGTGTGGCTCGAACTATAGACACAGAAGCAGTCTTCTGAGACATCTACGCAATTGTCACCCAGCCGATGCCGACGCAAACTGTGTTGTTTGCAGCCGACGTTTCGAAAACCGCCGCACACTTCTTCTTCACCAGATACGCGCTCATGTTCCATCACCTACAGCTCCTCAAAACGTTTGCAGTCAGTGTAAAGAAGGGTTTGTTTCAAGAATTGAATTGAACCGCTACCGTCTTCGTTCTCATGTTGCACCGAATAGAGCAGATATTCATCTCAATTAAACAATCTCTTCGTTCAAGAAGACCAGACGCTCCTTTCGGAATTATATTTCAAGATTTAGTTATGTGTTTCCGAACGAGGAAACTCTTCATCCAAATTTGGAATTATTTTTGCTTAGTTTACACGAGCATTTGTATTCTTTAGTTGAAGAAGTGTGCAACAACCTTCGCCAAGTTAAACTTGTGACGAGTTTCAAACTCGAGCTCCACAAACCTCCTTCGAAAACAATTTCCATTTATTTATGTACAAAACCGTACACAGTGTTACGTCTTGATCAAATTGAAGATGATTTAAAAGAGGTTTACTTTGACTTGTTAAGACGTTTAGATCATTATCAAAAGGAAGGTTCTGGCTGGGTTTTATGGAATATTCTTGGATTGGATGTTCATTTTGCGAGATATCAACCCTTAGCTGGAGGTTGTTAATAACCGTTAGATCCTTTCTAGCACATAAAAAGGCGATAGTTAATGTCAAATATAATGATTTAAAATGTTTCGAATATTCCATATTAGCTGCCTTACATCCTAGTACAGATCATCCTAAAAGGGTGAGCAATTACAAGCATTTGTTACACACTCTATGTGTCGACGGAATCTCTTACCCAGTACCATTAGATTATGTTTGCAAGTTTGAAATTTTAAACGATTTAAAGATTAACGTTTATGGTTATTCTGACAAAGAGGTCTATCCACTCTACATTAGCGAGAGGAATGGAGACGAAATAGTAAGGTTGTTATTGCAGAAAGACAACCATTATTGTTTTATTAAGAATTTTATTCGATTGATATCGGACAATGTTTTCAATAGGTATACTTGTGCATACTGTTTTTGTCCTCAACACGAAAGAAATGCATTATACGAACATGAAATGTATTGTGAAGACCATACAGCGCAAAGAATTGTTATGCCAGAAGCTGGGGAGAATATTATGAACTTAAACAGTTTTGCGAATCAGTTGACTGTCCCATTTGTGATATACGCAGACTTTGAGTCGATATTAACTCCTATACAAGGGTGTAAACCTAATGATGAAAATTTCTACACGTACGAGTATCACTTACACGAACCTTGCGGTTATTGTTACGTTATGATTGATTGTTTAGGAGAGGTGATATCTAGCGAACTGTATAGAGGTTCTGATTGCGTGTCACACTTTCTCTTAGCCATTGAAGCTGAGTATGTAAAAACAAGAGCTTTGTTAAAACAACCAAAACCATTAGTAATGACAGAATTTGACGAAATTCACGTTCGAAACAATAACTTGTGTCATATTTGTGAAGAACTCATTGTCGATGGTGAAATGAAGGTTCGCGATCACGACCACTATATGGGTGTTTATAGAGGTCCCACTCACTCGCAATGTAATATCGAATATAAATTTAAGAAAACAATGCCTGTGTTTTTTCATAATCTGATCTGGTACAATGGGCATCTCATAATCCAAAGTATTTCAACCTTTGGTAAACCAAGTGTGAGTGTCATTCCAGAAAATGTGCAACATTACATGTCTATTCAAATTGATAATGAATTATACTTGGATTCTTTTAAATTTTTGCCCTCGTCTTTAGACAAATTGGTGTCCTTGCTGGAAGATTCCCAACTTGACATTCTCAAGTATGAATATCCGGAGCAATGGCCTTTGTTGAAGGGTAAAGGGATATTTCCCTATGAATACTTAGACTCTTATGCTAGATTTGAGGAAAAGGCTTTACCTCCAAAGGATGCTTTTTTTCTCTAGTTTGACTAAAGAAGGTGTCAGTGACGAGGACTGTGAATACTCATTAAAGGTTTGGAATGAGATGGGTTGTAAAACATTTGCAGATTACTTTAATTTATATTTGCGTTTGGATTGTTTTTTATTAGCTTGTGTATTAACAGACTTCAGAAAGACTTGTTTAGAATGTTACAAGTTAGATCCTGCTCAGTACTACAGCATCCCTGGTCTTACATTTTCGGCTGCATTGAAAATGACAAAGATTCGGTTGGAGTTGTTGACCGACATTGATCAATATTTATTCATCAAAAGAGGAATAAGAGGAGGTGTGAGTATGGTAACGAAACAATTTGCACGTGCCAATAACCCATTTATAGGTGAGAATTATTGTCCTGAAAAACCTCATTTGTACATCATATATTTGGATGCCAATAACCTGTATGGGTGGAGCCTCAGTCAAGTGCTGCCTTTTGGGGATTTTATGTGGTCGACGGAAGAACAAATCCCTGATTTAGACATTCTTGCCATAGAAGACGATGCAGCAAAAGGTTACATTCTAGAGTTGGATCTGGATTATCCCCCACACTTGCACGACCTTCATTCCGATTATCCATTGTGTCCCGAATCAATGCTCATCTGCTACGAGCAGCTGTCGCCTTATTGTCAAGATTCTTTACCTTTCAGACAGTTCTAGAAAACTCACGCTGAATCTGCATCCCAAATCAAAATATATTGTTCCTTACAAAGTCTTAAAGTATTATCTTTTGCAGGGTTTGGTAATGAGTAGGATCTACCGTGTTTGTCTTTTGCGCAGAAAGCTTGGTTAAAACCGTACATTGAACTAAATACGGCAAAACGTCAAGATGCCACTAACGCTTTCCACAAAGATTTTTATAAAACAATGACGAATTCTCTGTACGGTAAGATGATTGAACAATTGAGGAAGCGGGTTAGCGTTAAAATTGCAACCACTGAGAGTAAAGCGAGGAAACTGACTTCAAAACCAAACATGGAGAATTTCGTTGTGTTTGATGAAAATGTTGGTATTTTTAAGATGAGGAAAACCAAAGTGGTTCTATCACGTTCAATTTATGTTGGGTTCACTGTTCTCGATCTGAGCAAGTATTTAATGTTTGATTTTTACTATGTACATATAAAAACCTTGTATGGAAACAATGCTTTATTGTTGTTCACAGACACCAATTCCTTATGTTAGGAAATCTTCACCGATAATATATATATGCAGATATGTTGTTGCGTCTAGATAGATACTATACGAGTGATTATCCTACAGAACATGCTTTGTACTCGACCCAGAATAAGAAAGTGCTAGGTATTTTTAAAGACGAGACTTGTTCCATCCCTATTCTAGAATTTTGCGGCCTGAAAGTTAAAATGTTTTCATTGATTTGTGGCAATGTTAACAAACTTGTTGGAAAAGGTATCCAGAGACGTGTACTGAAACAAAAAGTAACTCACAGGAATTACGTTGACGTACTACATAATCAAAATGTATATTGTTTTAAAATGAATTTTCTTCGGAGTAAAATTCACCAGGTAGTGACCGAAGAACAGAACAAACTGTGTTTAACTGCTTACGATAATAAATGCTATGTATTAAGTGATGGGATTAGGAGTTTATCGTATGGACATTATTCCAGACCTGATAATACATTGTAACGTGTATCCGATAACGTGTATCAACAATGTTATTTTTTTATTGATTCAAACTTGTAACAACATATTTTGTAAATTTTGTTTGAACTGTTGTATGTTTATGACGATTAAATCCTGAGATTCTTGTTACAACATGTAATAAAACATTTGACATAAAAAAAGACTTTTTATTTCTTCCACTGAATGACGATACGATAGGTTAGTAACCTCCATTTAGTTTCAATTCCTACCGCCCGAGGGAGGACCATAAATGTCCTCTGCTCACGTGACCGACTCTCGACCAATCAGAGAGCGAGCAGGCCTTACTTATTACTTAAAACCGGAAGCCATCTTTCTTTCTGACTCCAACCTTCAATGGAGGTAGACGACACGCAAAATTTAATAAAAAAAAGTGCAAGTCACTATAAAAATGCATAGTCATACTAACACTAACCCAATACGTGATGAGACGATGAGACGATAAGAATTAATATTGTAGAAGGGAGCTGGCGTAGATACGCAGAAACTTAACTACTTCTATTACTTGGTCTTATCCTGGTTTTAAAGCTGAGCAGTTAACTGGCTATGTTCAAGAAATCTTAAAATCGTCAGATGAATATCCAACTGTTATTCTCTCCTGGCGGTAACAATTTCAGCAATTATATTAATACTTCACCAAAGGAAGTGGCCAAGTCACTAGGCAAGGTGGTGAGACAAGTCGAGCAATTGAGACCCTCTGCTCGCATTGTTTTTGTTGGGTTGCTGCCACAACCAGGCACTGCTAATTCAAGAAATTGGATAACACGTTGCAATAGTGAATTAGTAAAACTGTGTAAATATGAAAAGTGGAGGTTCTGCATTATCTGGGACCAAATCCTGCAGGTAAAAAGAAATATGGCCAAGGATGGAATTTATCTCTCTCGCATAGGAAAAATGATCTTACTCCGTGAACTGAAGGAGGTCCTCAATAACGAGTCATGTATGGGAAACTGGAATGCCTAACTGGGAATAAGTCGAATCGAAAATACCCTCCCACCATTCTGCAGCAAACTTCTTTAAATTGTTGCAGCCTTGTAATGATCAATTTGGTCGTATTGTTGGTGATGAGGAATGCAACATTTTGTCAGGTTGTCTCATTAATGCTCGAAGTGCCAAATCAAAACTTGCAGAACTTCGTTACTTGGTAGCTAGTAATAATTATAAATTTATTGTAGTTTCTGAAACCTGGTTTGACCAAACAATTTGTGATGCTATGTTTTTGTCGGGCCATTCTTCGTATTCAGTCCACAGGCGTGATTGCGATTGTAGTCGTGGGGGAGGTATTATGTGTATCCATAGTAATGGTATGGTGGTTTCTGGAGTGATTCAAGCGGATGACTGTGAGGGGTTATGTCTTGAGTTTAAACAACTTTCTTTGAGGTTCATTATCGGTTACATATCGGATGGTAGGAGTGCTGCTATGATTAAGCGGATGGTTGAGTTCCTTAGCCGTGTCCTAAAACCGGATTTACGAAATATTATATTGGGTGATTTCAATATGTCTTGTATTAACTGGAGAAATCTGACCTCGAGTTGCACTGTCCAGCAAGTTTTTCTCGATTTTGCCCTAGACATGAGTCTGAACCAGTTGGTATGTGAACCAACAAGAGGAAATAACTTGGATCTCGTATTGGTTGACAGTAACCGTTTGGTTTTTGGTACAGAGGTGGGTGACCACTTTGCCTCAAGTTACCATAATATTGTCTATTCAAGCTTTCTGTTCATCGTTCGAAGGATGCTTTTGTGCAAAATCCGAGGATTGGTAGAATTAATTTTCAGAAGTTAGGCGAGGATCTTTCTAGTTTTAATTGGAGGGTGTTCTGCATCAGCACACTTGTGTTGAGGAGATGTGGAGGAGCTTTCTTTCTGTACTTGGGGATAAGGTGTGTTAAACAAACAAAGTTGAGATCGGGAACTGGTGTCCCCAAGCAAATCAGAAATTTAATTGCTAAAAAGTTGAAACTATGGAAGTGCTATAAGGTTGACAGGTGTGAAGCTAATAAATTACGATATATTAATTGCTCGGCAAATCTACATAAACATGTTAAATTTATAGAAATTGAAAAGAAAAAAGTTATTTCTGAAGGCACATTATCAACCCTTTTCCGACACGTTAAACGTAAAACGAAACTTCTAAATAACTTACCACCTATAATTATAAATGACAAATTGTTAATGAAGGATCAGGAAAAAGCTGAGGCATTCCAATCAACGTTCTTAAATAATTTCGTCAGTGATAATTATAATATTCCCTGTGTTTTGAACTCTAAAATTAAAACTATTAACAAGTTAGAAATTACACCATTGCTTGTTTTTAATGCACTTAATACCATAAAAAATAGTCATGAGTTGGGGCTAGAAGGTTGTTCGTCGTTTATCAACAAAAAGTTATCTAATGAGCTTTGTTGGTCTTTATTTTACATTATACATACATCCCTCACAACTGGTACTCTGCCCACTGATTGGAAACTGGCCAAAGTGGTTCCGATTTTTAAAAAGGGGAATGCGGCTAATCCGGACAACTACAGACCTGTTTCTACGACTTGTGTGCCTTGCAGAATACTTGAACGAATAATTAAATCAAATATTTTGGAACACCTTGAGGATCAAGACTTGTTGCGAGAAATCAATTCGGTTTTCTACCTAAAAGATCAACTGTCCAGCAACTTTTATCATGTTTTAATGACTGGACACTATCTATAGACAATGGTCACCCTTTTGACATAATCTATATACAGATTTCTAGGGCCTTCTATTCGGTGGTTCATTCCAAGCTTTGTGCAAAATTGCCTTCTTTTGGAATTCGTGGTGATGTCTTAAATTGAATCGAGTCTTTCCTCACGGATCGTCATCAGGTGGTCAGCGTTGGGTGTGCCACCTCTGTTTCTGGGTCGGTGACCAGTGGGGTTCTTCAGGGATCTGTTCTGGGCCCTTTACTTTTTATTTTATTTATATCTGATCTTGACCCAATGTGTGGTTCGGTAAAAAAACCTAAATTTGCGGATGATTTGAAGTTATATAATCATTTTGCATCTATTAACGATCATATAGATCTTCAATCCGCACAACATGACATCATGGTCAGTTTCTTGGCAGTTGCCTGTTAACGATACCAAATGTGGTATTCTTCATCTTAGTTTTGGAAATAGTCATTTTACCTATAACTTCGATACCCATGTGCTATCGGAACAGTGTTTGTTTAAAGACTTGGGGGTTTGGTATCATCGCACCTCAAGTCTTCTGCTCATTGTAATAAAATTGTTCCACTCGTTATGGGCCGTGCGATTATGATTAGACGATGTTTCGTTAGTGGGAACCGCAATTCTATGATCTGTGCATTTAAGGTCTTCGTTAGGCCATTGCTTGAATATGCAAGTCAAGTATGGTCACCACACCTATTAAAAGATGTAAGATATATTGAGTCTGTACAAAGAACTTTTACTAAACGCATCCCAGGTCTGTATTATTTAACATATTGTAGGTGCCTTGATTTGCTGAAACTTGAATCCCTGGAACTCCGGCGGCTCAGAGCGGACTTACATTTGACATTTTCTATTATTCATAACTTAACGGCAATTAATGTGTCTGACTTCTTCACCATTCGTGGGAACTCTCGTAAAAGGGGTCACCCTTGGAAGCTTGCTGTGGCCAAGTGCAACTTAAATTGCAGGAAATATTTCTTTTGCAATCGCGTAGTCCGTCCGTGGAACTCACTTCCACTGTATGTTGTTTCAGCGCCCACTATTTCTGTGTTCAAAATTAGATTATTTGATGTAAACCTTGATAGTTTCTTTCTTGTGCGTTTAAATGAGGAATGGTGTCAGTGGACCTTCGATGTCCCTTCCTTCTCCTGTCGGCAATTTGCTTGACAAATATTATAATATCAAGCGCGGTCCTTATGTAAGCCTCAACTTCCATGTTAAACGTCAAACTTTGAAGTCCTATAGTCTCGCCCAGAATTAATGACAACAGTCAAACTGTTCGGCGTCCACAGCATGGCCATTTCTTGTTGTTCTTGTTCTTGTTGTTCTTGTTGTTGTTGGGACTCTTTGCCCTCACCTGGAGATCGAACCACTGAACCGATTTTCAAGTTCTATAGCTTAAAACGTAGGTATGAACACGGCCTAGGGCCTTTTGCAGGCTATTTTAATGTAACTACAATATTCGTTACACGGTAACCCAAATGGGCTAGAACTTTTGCTCTCACCTAGAGATCGAGGTTTCAGACTCGGGTTGAGTACCTGAAGCCACGAGGGGTACCGGGTCCAGCGACAGTGAGGATTGGGGCTTTTAGTCTTCCTCTAAAGTCAAAGTCACAGTTTGGAAAAGGGAAAACCTAACTCTGATCAAAGGTTACAAGGTTTATTCGGCCTTGGCTGTACAAAGCTATACAAGTTCAATGAAAATTCAGCCTAAAAATCAAGATCCAGGCGATCTTGATGCAGCTGCTAACAATTTCGCCCACCGTGCCTTCTTCTCCAGCTTTCGTCCGTGTACACGTTCGTGCGACAAGTGGCACACCACCAGATGGTCTCGTGCTGTTCCTGTCTGTACTTCCTACACACCTTGCTTCTGCAGCTTCTCATACTCTTTTCGTGGCGATGACTGGTAACCAAGACGGCTGGAATTCTTATGGGTCGTGTCTTGCGTACTCGATTGATGTGTTGGTTGGGCAGCGATCTTCGGTAAGTCAGCTGGGAGCATTTTCCGGCCTTATCGAGGCCGCAGACCATGACCATGTTGAGCCTGGCACTGACGAGAATCTGGTTGAGTTTTTGGAAGAAAAAGAAGCGGTGCCATCTAATCGACCTCCTGTCGACGTAGAACGAGGAGATGAGGTTATTGGCCGTGGCCATGCTATTCATGCACTCCGTGCAAGTCGTGGCTGCCGGTGGGCAATTGACTAGGTGTTTCAGGCCCCCGATGAGTCTTCCGACAGTACATTTTCCGGCCAAGGGATCCACGTGGGTGCTGAGTAAAGGGACGGCCTTGGTGTCGCCCCAGATGCTCAGCAGTAACCGGCCACTCTGATGCAGGATACTGTCGCTGCGTTCGTGCTCCTTCTTGAATTTGCGCAACTCCTCCATTAACTCGTATGGCATTCCGGCAGCATTGGCGAGTAGGCTCCCACATCCGAAGGTTCCTAGCTTGGCGTAGAGGACCTGAAACAGCAGTGCCGAAGTGAAGTGGTTGTCGCAGACGATGGTGTAACCCTGGTTAGGGTAGTGGCGCGCGGTGTACATCGTTGTGTAAGCCATCTTGTTGTTTTCGAGTTCCTTGGCAGGGTCTTGGGGGGGGGGGGGGTCAATGGCCATGTGGCGCTTTTTTCCAATGTGTGCCTCGTCGTTGAGGATGTAACTGTCAAACGGGTCGCAGAGAGTGAAGTGTTCAAAGCCGAGCTTGATGGGCTTCTTGGGCTGGTATACCTTGATCTTGGCTCTTCCAGTGTATGCAGTCATGGACTCGTCTATGCAGAGAACTGCTCCGCGGTTCCTGCACTTGCAGAATGCCTAGTTGATGGCCTCCATCATCGGTCGCACCTTCATTATTGCGTCCATGTCCTCCTTGGCAACTTCTGCTCTTCCATGGCTTGCCTAGTCATGGACGATGCAGTCTGGGGATCGGTACCGGTGAAAGACGGTTCTTCGGACAGCCGAAAGTTGTTCCAAATTTGATTGAACCTTGTTCTGGTCATGGTCGATATGATGGAGTGGTTTCCTAGGTCTGGGGACGTGGACGAATACTGCGCCATCTCCAGCAAGTCATTGTAACCCATGATTACCAGTATTCCAATGAACGCTAGAAACTCGTCTTAAGTCAATGGTACCCACATGGTAGTGGGATGTGGTTTTTTCCGTTTCGGCGATGTTTGGCAGGCTTGCATGGTTGTCATTAATGCTGTGTCTTGGCTGGAGTTGGAGTTGGAAGTGGCCTCTGCTTGTTTCCCTGGCTGAGGGACTTGCGACGAGACGACTGTTGATGGTGTTTCCTTGGCAGCTGGCTCTTGGCTAGAGTTAGACCCTGCTTCTTCCCTTTGGATTTGCGCCGGCTGGATCGGTGACGTTGACGACGAGGACTCTGACTGGCTCCTGAGTGTCTTGTCCACCTCTGCACACATCTGCTATAGCACCAACCGTCCTGTGCTCTGATCTTCTGGGGGTTCTGTGCTCGGGTCTTCTGGGGATTGTAATGGTGGAGCGCTTGGCTAAGACTGTTGTTGGCTGAAACGGTGATTGACATATTGGGTTATCCTGGCGTGACGCATCTTCTGGAGGTAGCTACTTCGAGGAGGCAATAATCGTTTCCTATTTTGCTTGGGTGGCTCGGGGAACATATTACTTCTGTAGATCTTGTCATACAGTACGACTCGCTAACGTCATTTCATAGCTTCTAGTTTACTCGGTTCCAGTGACGGGTGGGGTGATTGTGGGGGTGGTGGCTCTACTTCGTTGGCTGTCGTTGTGGTGGTTCTTTCTTCCTCCTCCTCCGACGAAACGATGCAGATTACCTCCTCGGATTCTTTACAATGACAATGAATCGACGTGAAAGACCGCAAGGTATGGGAATGACTCCTCTTTTGGTTCGTCTCATACATGAACGCGGCTGCGATGTTGCGACTTTGGCTTTTGGCTTCCGATTTTGGCTGGACCATAGTTCTCTGCTCGACGAGACCTCCTCTGCTGGTGTGTGATGACGTAGTAGGACCGACCACCCAGGCTCATATGTGTGGGCGACGTCGCTTCTGATGATTGCAGTGTCGGACAACGTGGCATTGGCATGGGAGTAGTAGGCAGGGTTTCTGTTAAGGTTGGATGTCGTGGTGGCCTGTCTAGCCTTAGCGGTCGTGGTGGACTGCCTGGCCTAGCGTCTTCCTCCTCACTGCTGGACGTAGTAAGGGAGGCGTTGGCATCGTCCTCTGACTCGGTTTCTTTTAGTTCGTCATCTAACTCATCCTCATCATTAACTGATTCTTGGCTGCTTCCTTCCTAGTAGTCCTCATTTTCCTCGCAGTAATATGGGTACTCTGATTCGTCCTCCTCCACGGCCTCGTCTGCTTCTGTCATTGGCGGCTGTGCTTGGCTTGACCCGGCTGCTTCTTCCACGTGGACGTCTGGTTGTGGTATTCCCAGCTGTGGTTCACTGGGAATTCCAGTGAGTGGCAAAAACCGGCAGTAAGTGATGTGGGGTGGAGATGGACGTGGTGGTAGTGGTAGTGGAACCAATGACTCGACTGTTGTGTTGGCCACGGCGATATCGTCCTCCTTCGGCCAATGGCTCCCCATGAGTCGAAGTCCTGCATTGTCTTTTGGTCCTGGTGTGTTGGCTGACATGACGTTCCGTTTGCTGCGTTTGGCATTGCTGGCCCTGTCTTCCACGAATTGGTTGGTCCTCCTTACGATGAAATCTGAGGTCTCCCAGAATAATTCCGTGAAAAAATCCAACTCCTTGCTCTTCTTGTTGCATCTGCCAATGTAGCCCATTGGAGGTCCGGAGAAACTTTTCTTGTCCTAGTACTTGCTCAACTCTTCCGTCCAAACCCGATGAAGTTGCCTCCGAGTCTTGCCGGCCCTAGACTTCTCTTATACGGGGTAGCTGGGAAAGTCATCCATCGGTGCCGCTGAAGCCGTCATCTTGTCTCCCCCCTTCTGGTCGAAGAAATGATTCGCATGCGGCGGGTAGGCCCTTATATACGGCTACACGTGACCACTGCCCATCGCTTCTGCTCAAATGTATGCAAGATAGTGAAGTAGTTGCCACGTGACGCAATGTTGTGCAATATTGTGCAACACCCGCGGAACCTGCATCTAGGTTCAGGATAGCAGGATGTGATTGCACCACGTGGAAACAGCTACCGGTCGTGAAGGGCAATGGGCCGCAGATTGCCAGACACTGCAAGTGATCATCAATTGTGTGGCTTCCGATAAAGCCACGTGCCTTTGTTGGGAACATGGTGTTTGGCATCGGAAATTTGGGGGCAAGGCGGACAAGCCCACGCCTTGCTGCCCGACATGCGGGTTCGAGACCAAAAAAACACAAAAGGCAGGAAACAACATGAGAAAGGAGTGGCAGGGAAATTGTGGGTTGGAGAATGGAATATGCGAGTGAAAAGTTGATCACTGGACATGTTACATGGATCCCAGTTTGCTGAACGTTCCCAAAACAGTGTTGCCGAATGGATATCAATGGGGAAGGAACAGAACTCACAAAGTAGATTTTATCCGAGGAAAGAATAAGGCACATTCTTAGTTTAATACATAATTTCAATTACTCTCCATCGGACAGCAATGCTTTGCTCCACATTTCTATGAAAATGTGCGCAAATTGTTCATCCAGAGAATTATTGCCAGCAAATCTTTAGAGGGTCTGCGAAGCTTCACCCTTTTGCGATGGTCGTAGGGATCTCTGTAGAATTGGTATCTTTTCCTGAAAACCTCTGGTGGATTTCCCCAGACTGGTATTATGAAAGTCGATAGTTGTGGCCAGTGCTGGATTTCACTTTTCTCATACTGTCTTCGTTGTTATAATATATGGTTTGCTCCTCTTTAGAATCTGGTTATAGCTTACGAGGCTATCATCTCCATCCGGTGGTTTATGAGGACTTTTCAACAAGATTAGCTGCCACAGATTGTCATTTACTTCATACCACTTCTCGCCAATGATCACGTCGTTGCCACCAAAATTTATTTCCATGGCTCCTATCATGTACCTCTTCGACTGTGGGTCATATCTAATTCTGAATGTTGGATCTGTTAAAGTTTCACGAGTTACAAGCATGCTCAGATAATTAGCAACCACCGGAACCTATTTTAATGGCAAAGTTACCAAGCACCAATGCTTCTTCCAAGTATATTATCGTATGGGTGTTAAAGCTAAGGTGGTTGCTGGAGATGTATGCAATTCTCCAGCCGAACCAGACACCCGCCACGTGGGCCCGTTTCTGAATTCTTTTTTACCAACTTTGCTGTCCACATCTTCTTCATCTACTGGTCCCGTTTGCCTCCTCCAGAGCTCTTTTGGTGTGTTGTGGCTGTTGGCCATGTTTTTTTTGCTGTTGCTGTTGGCCTAATTTTATAGCCAGCAGTTCTTTAGTTTGTTTCTGGCACTGATCCGATGCTTCTTTTCTAAGTATCATCTGTCCTTTAGTCTGCTCACCAATTCGATCAGCAATAGGTTTGAATACGTTTTGGAAATGTTCGGAGTCAGCCCTTTCTTTCATTTTAGCATTTTGAAAATTAGATTTTTTTCGTTTTTTATAGCTTCAAACTGCTGAACGTTTTAATCGGGTCTGCATCACTTGCTATCTGTTTTGGAAATCATGTTGTTTTTCTAGTTTAATAATAACGCATATCCTTATTTTCACGCAGGAAAACGTGTGTTAACAAAAACAAGGAAGACGTGCTTTAACAAAAACAACTAGACAAACAACTAGTCTATATCTACCATCGTTCAAGGCTTTTGTTTTATCTATGAGCAAGAATCCAAATTTGTCGGAATACCAACACTCCCCGTATTTTTGTCAAAATTCTTTTAAACTAAAATTGCAGCTAATGTGGTCGTCATAAACCTACCTGTCTGAAGAGGATGATAATGTTAGCGTTTTCTTTCTCTCAGTTCTTTTGGGTATTCTAGAATGCACTTGATAACGATACAAAATGTCTGCGTGACATCCGTACACGAGATATCATTATATTCAGTCTTAATTTTAATCATGAAGTCGTCCAAAGCTATAACTGCTAAGCCAGGTTTGAGATCCTTGGTGATCATTTTTTTCGTTGTTAGAGCAAGAGGTGGATACACCAAGACAAATTTCCTTGAATGCTCTTCTCGGCTGCACTTACTTGTCTTGGAAAACTATTTGGAGTACACGTGCATTCTACCATAATTCAGCAAATCTATGTTCTGCAAAAAATTGATCAGGAGATTGGTTTTTCCGCAGCCAGATGTTCCACACATGATGCATCGCACATCATTTGGAAAATTCAATAAATTGCTACTCAACGGTTGTTTATTGATATTGACTATATAATTTATTTAACACTTTCATAGTGATCTGCCAGTTTATTAAACTAAGAAATACTTAAGTTATTTTTTTAATTGTGTATTGCTTCAAAGCCAATGTCAGGCATGTCACTTCTAAACGGATCAGACCTTTCTTTCTAAACCGATAGGAGGCCTGCAAACTGCATGACATTGAATATTCTACCAAGCCAGACATAAAACGAAAGCACAAAGAAGACAGAAAGTTGATCTCCGATGCGGTAGTAGCAGAATCAAACAAAACGGGTCTGAAAGCCAAGTTAGCAGCAGCTGCTGTCGCTGAGGCTATGGGAAACAAAATAAAATTTGGAATGGAAGTTAAATAAATTCTCATGGAAACATTATTCGAAGAATTACACAAACTAGCTAGAACGCATTTTCTGAAGAGGCCCTTTATTAGTTACGGGATAGGTGATCTAGTTCAAGCTGACTTGGTCAATATGATAACTTAATCGGAACAAAATCAAATTACAAGTACTTGTTAACTGCTATTAATGTTTTTACAAAGTAGGCCTTGGCCGTCCCGGTGAATCAGGGAATTCTAAGAATGTAAACACGGCTTTTGCTGAGATATTAAACACGATGGCCAGTCCTATGCAATTTTTACATGCAGTTTCTGCCAACCAATTTTACAATGAACATTTTGCAGCACTAACCAAATCGCGTAACGTAAAAAACTTTTTGACATAGAACTCAAAGCGAGCATAGTAGAATGTCTGAACTGCTCGATGAAAACTATCAAGTGGAAACTAATTGCGCTGCAAGGTAATCACAAAGTAAATAGACATAAATACAGTTGTAAATGCAGGGGCGTAGCGAAGGGCATTTTGTTGGGGGGGTGGGCAAAGAGGTAAAATTTGCTGACTAATCAATTCCAGGTAGGAGGTCTTGGGCGGAGCCCCAGAAGCTGACGGAGTTTTAGATATTTTAAGACCTCTCCTGGCTTTAAACAATACGTTTCAAATATTTCTAGGCGCCACAAAAACGAAAGAAAATAAATGAACCATAACAGGAGAGCTTCTTTAAAAAAATCTATTTCTCATGCCGTGACTAAGGGCGGATTCAGAGAGTTGGATTGAGAGGGGGCCGATTTACCACAAAATCAATGGAACTCTTATTTTAATTTTTGCTACGGCCGCATTGACTTTTGAACAGGGGTACCACAGTGGGATTGAAGGAGTACTACACTAAAGAGAGGGACTGATTTTTACAAGGAGGAACTGATTTGCAAGGAGAAACTGATTTTTGTAGAAGAATGATTTTTGCAAGGCAGGAAGCACATTGCAGGTACCTGTATCAATAAAAGGTAACAGATCGCACGTTTGTTTCATTCCAGAATTACCTACCAAATGAGGTTCTTTTTCTATGTGTCTCGGCTAGTTCTTTTAGTGAATTACTTTTTTCATCTATTTCTTCCCCCTTTTTTTCCTTTCTCTTGGGTGAGTGGGGTCGGGAGGGACGGTTAGTCCTAACGGTGACTTTAGAAGACCGCTAGATCCCTGTATACTATATGATATACTGCTATTATTTTAAGCATGAAAAGCTAGTAATTTAATTAAAAGTAGGACCTAGTCCTACCCCAAATCAGTCTTTTTTGTTCATTCCAACCTTCATATTATTCCGAACATTTTCAACTTAACAGCACGCGGAGAAGAAATTTTACTGTGTTCAAATATCATGATATAACTCAAGAATAATTTACAGGTTTTTTTAAATTTGGTTTCGTTGTTTTTTACTTTGGTTTCGTTTCCTTTCATTTTGGTTTCGTTATCTTTCAAATTGCATTCGTTTCTTTGTACTTTGGCTTTGTTTCTTTTCATTTTGCTTTCGTTCTTTTCAGTTTGCTTTAGTTGACAGATGAACAAATTTTAAAGTCGAAACAAATCGAACTTATAATACTAAACGTAATTTACAGTAAATAAATTAGGATGCAGGTTTAAAAACGTATTAAATTAATGATTTACTATAGATAGTACTAGATAGATAGGATCTAGTAAAGCTAATATCCACAAATTGCTACAGCTAAACTGAACGACATTTTAAAAAGGCGATGTGGTGAAAATCATCAGTATATTTTCTTTCTGTAATATATTCGAGCGCTTAACTTATTTTTATTTTTTATTTATAATAAATATTATCATAGTAATATTATTATCATAGTAGCAGTGACGTTACAGTAATATCACCAACTTTTTTGAAATTTTTATTATTTTTTGTATTAGCTGTAGCAATTTGTGGATATTAGCTGGTATTACTGTGTATAGTAAATCATTATTTTAACACGTTTTTAACCTGCATTTAAATTTATTTACTGTAATTTACGTTTATTATTATCCGTTCAATTTGCTTTCATTTTAAGATTTGTAAAATTATCTGTCAACTAAGGCAAACTAAAAAGAAACGAAAGCAAAATGAAAAGAAACGAAACTAAAATACAATGAGACAAATGCAATTTAAAAGATAACGAAACCAAAATGAAAGAAAACGAAACTAAACTGAAAAAAAACCGAAACCAATTTAAAAAACTGTAAGTAGGCATTCCGTGAACGCTTCTTTTAGCAACAATGTACAGCTAAGATTATAAATTCGATATTTTAACCAGGCCTGTCGTTAAGATAGTTCTCCGTATGTGACACAAGAAAACTGTGGAAACCTTTCTTTTGCAGTATTCAACAAACAATCTTAAAGCGTTAAAACATTTTTTTAGCTAGAGTCGTTAAATGTTTTATGCATTTTTTTATAACCAAAAGTTTTTATATTCTAGGGTAACTGTAAACCTTGTATTTTTTTGTATCCTCGGTTGGCTGTTAAACTAGCAGAGTCGGTTATAGTTATGACAAATTATAACTTGTATCCAACCGTTTAAGGTTGAAGAAATATTAAGATTTACATAACTTTTGTTCTGCTCCAGCTAACTCGAAGGGGTTTGAGGGAGCACCAGTTTGTCCGACTTGGACCCCCTTCTACCGTCATGGCAACACTTTTCGTGCTTGTTACTGTAATTATTGTCTAAACTACATGCAGTGCACTCCAAGTTAAGGCGCATTCTTGTCTTTCTACCCGTACCAAGATTTCCCATATTCATTTTGACAGTCGTGTAAATGAGAATAAAGTGACTTACTGTTTGTTCGCAACAGGCTGATCTGGAGGAAGAGGGGGAGGGATTTTCCAGAATTATTTCTTCTTTCAGCTGGAGGAAATATTTTATTGAAAAGCAACGAATTCCTGACTTCTCTGTCTGCCTTAATATGCAGTCAAGATCAACTTAAAGAAACTGAAATACAAAGGGAGAGTTGAATGAAGAGATCAAGCTATATCAAACCATGCTTTCTCAGATAAGATCACCCCACCTTTAACCGTAAGTTAGTTGGACAGTCGGTTAATATGCTAAATATTAGTCGGATTGTCGGAATTATGTAGTTTCATTTTATAAATTGTACACAAAAGTCTGTAGAGAAAATTTGCAAGAAAGGTTAACTTTGGCAGTGTTATTTCTCTGACCCACCCCTGATTTAGTTTTGCCGACTTTTGCCGACTTGGCAAAAGTTGGGGGCGCAGCTTACCATCTTGTGCCCCCTTGCTTCGGCCCTCCTGTCCAGTGTTTTTCAATGTTTGCAGGAGGTACATAAATGTAGGACAAGATTTAGTTTAGGGGTTTGAATAATATCTCTGTAATGTGTGGTGCAGTGGCAACTGGACCACTGGACCACTGCACTGTGACTGAGGTTGGCGTTAATGACCAAGTTGTCGACGCGCCATGAAGCCTCAATCACCCCTGTGTAAATGATTACAACGATAGGGTGCATTGCACCTTTTAAATAAAGAAGAAGGATCGTTTTGAAGTCAAAGATCTAGTAAGAGCGACAAAGGCAAAATCTATATTCAACAAGAGGTTGTTTACAAAGCTTTACCAATGAACTATTCAAGATGAGTGAAGTAACTAAAACACCACCAATTGCTACAGGTTGGTCGATCAGATGAGAACCAAAATCGTGGGTACTTTTAAGAGGAAGAGTTGCAAAGATTATTATATTTCTTTTTAGTTGAAAAGATTCTCGAAACAAAAAACGTTAAAGGGAAATACCTCGTTAGATGGCAAGGGTACGATGAGCGTTTTGATTCTTGTTTAGATCAGAAACTGACAGTTTTATAATTGCTGGTGGAATGAAAGGCCTACCGTTGTTTAAAAATACAAAAATCAGTATTTGTTTTATTTAATAGAGACACCAGGACTTGAAATCATTCCTGTTCTCTAATATTTTTATTGTTAAATAGAGACGCCAGGATATTTAGAGCAACATCTGACATCTTTGTAGTGATGGAGAAAACACACTTTATACGCGTTTACAGCCAGTTATAAATTATTATAACTATATTATACATTATTGGCGCTCTTCCTACCCGGCAAGAGCGCTAATAATAATCCACCAAAGTGCCAGTCCTTCGACAGGGAGTTGTGTTGGAACAATGATTCTATCCGCTGTCACTAAGGACTCGTGCACCGAGAGTACAAAATAGCTGTGTGTATTGTAAACCCATTGTAGGTTTAAATATTGATGCGATACAGTATAGAAGCTCATGTCAGCCCATTTGAGAATTGTAAAGATCGAATTTTTGTTTGGGAGAAAGTTTTATTCGAAACAGCTAAGCAGCAGCAACTAGATTTTGTTGTTTTTAATGATTTATTAACCATTTACAAATGCTAGTTCTTAAAAATAAAAGTTAGAACACAATAGGACAACTTCGCACTCTTTGTATCCAAAGATATTTGAATGAGGCTTTAGGCTTAAGCTTGGCAATTTTAAGAAAACCCAGTTCAACTTACTGGTTTCTGCAACTGAAACACATTTATGTAACACACTTGGCTTATTTGATAAACCTATCTGTATATACCAGATACATAAAAGTTGTTTATTGGTTTGTCAGACTCACAAATACATTAATCATAAAAGGCTTTATACAGGGCGGGAGCAGAATTGAGCCATGACTGCTCTCTTTGAAGACACAGGCAAGAAGAAAAAAAGGAGCTCAGTTGGCAGGGCCATGTTCTCAAGGAAACACCACTAAGGCCAACTAAGCAGGAAGCACATCTGAAAGCACTTGGGGGCTTCACTTGGAGTGTGTTCATAACCAAGCATCCTGGGATGATTACAACAACACATCACCCCTTTATGCTCAGGCTCTATTGTGAGGTCTGGCTTTTCCTCCTAACTTCAGCGCACAACTGCATGAAGAAATCTTTGAAAGGGCAATCGTGGCAATGGCTTCGTAAACACGTCTACCACGTGATAATGAACTCAGCACATACTGTAACACACACAAGTCTTCATTCGTGGCTTCTCTGACAAACTTGTACCGTAGGGCTATGTGTTTTGTTTCCATCTGATACTGGTTGTCTCTAGCAAATGCGATTGCTGATTCTTTTGTCGCACAACACTACCACAGGATCTTGTATTGACATCAAGGTCATTTTTCTGCGTATGACTGTCAACCGTTCAACTTCTGCAATGGTTGAGGATCGACCTACGAACTCAGCCTCCATGACAGATAGCGCAATGCACCGCTGTTTCTGTGCTCTCCATGTGAACGCATTCCTCACAGAAATCCTACATAGCTGCTCCATGATCATCTGTCGTCGACGTTGGAAGCCCATGAACTGTCCATAAAGAACTTCAAAATGGGGGCTTTAGATGTGGCCTCACATCGTGTTCCAAGGTCTTTCGTTGTGTTCCCATACTTCAAAACATGTTGTACCATTCTGCAGTGATCCAATCCTGGGTTGCTGTTAAATTGCGACAGGGCAATGACGGAAAACAAAAAATCCGGTCATGTTCGGAATGCTACAAACATGAGGGCTCCGATGAGTGATCGATACTTCGTAGAGATTCTTCCGTATTCTTCCGTGCAGTCAAAACAACTCCTGCATCGAGGAGCACTGTCACTGTTGCTAAATTGTCCAGTCCAAAGTGACGTGTCAGTCCCTCTCTTCAGCTCCGTTGGTGCAATGTTAAATTCCATTCCTCAGTTCAAACTCTATGCCTAAGAATCTTCTTAGCGTTTCCAATTTTTGAGCTCCATATTTTCCTGCAAAAATGTCGATGATCTGAACTAATGTCTTGTCTTTCGCAAAGATGGCCAAGTCACCAACATACACAAGCCCTACCGCT
Organism: Lithobius niger; assembly: GCA_023313725.1. Taxonomy (NCBI): domain Eukaryota; kingdom Metazoa; phylum Arthropoda; class Chilopoda; order Lithobiomorpha; family Lithobiidae; genus Lithobius; species Lithobius niger. The sequence goes on along the minus strand of JAHWFP010125476.1, from coordinate 106,448 downwards.
CGACACTTGTACATGTAAATGCAATTGGTTGCATACAGCTTGTCAAATACCAGATTTGCAAACGTGGCGTCCAACACTTCGAACCATTTTAGTCCGAACTGCTGTAAACCATTTGTGCAGTCTCCAGGCTATGTTTCCTCCTTGTTGGTGTCCTGGCTCTGGTCGCAGGTAAATTTCTTCTTCTAAGGGTGTCGTATAGGTATGCACAGTCGCACACTTGATGTTCCAATGGCAATTAACCCATCCACAACACAAAATGAACAACATGAAAAAGAATATCACCAACGTGAATGAAATCACTGGCGAGAACGTTTCAAAGTAGTCAAAGCCCCTTGCTCGGAATCGGATGGTCTTCCCAGTTGAGTCCTGCTTCACTGCGTAAACCCATCTTGACCCTATGGTCTTCTTGTTCTCTGGTTTACGGACTGAGGTGTATACTCTTCTGGTCTTTAGTGTATTCATCTCCTCGTTCATCGCCTGCTTACATTCTCTAGCTTCAGGCAACTGGATGGCTTCCTCATAGCTGGCTGGGATCTTCAATTCAGCACAGTACGCTTCTGGATTTCCAATAAATACAGCTGTAGCAGGTTCCTCAGCATCCAACTCTTCTTCATAGCAATTGTAATCTTTTTCTGCATGTCTGGTATCGGATTTTGGATTCATCTCCGATGTACTGTTATATTCAGGGCTATCCCTCTCAACTTGAACTTCAGCTGCTTCAGCTTGTGGTGGATTCTTTGGAAGGATCGGCTCTCCTTTAGCAGTTACTCGATTATTGGTGCTAAAATCGAATGTAGTGACATCGAATGGTAGCTGTAGCTTGACGCAGTATAGTCCAAAATCTGTTAAGGATCTCTGGCGAGGGCCTCCATCGTACCAATGGTAGATATCACCTCTTCCTTGGTCTTTGCCAGATTACAGGATTGCCACCTCTCTTTCCCAACCTGGTGCAGATTCTTGGGAACGGGCAATATTTACTACGAGGATGATTTGTAGTTGGCTTCTCTACTTGAGTAGTCGCCTATTTCTCCCTGGTAGTCGGCTTCTCTGTATCCCTTGTCATACTTCTGGCTCATTGGCGGTTCTGTTCCAGCTGATCACTTTCAACAGGGGCGATTGGGTGTCTATCAATTTGGACCACGATATGATTTCGCTGTTGAGTAGTGGCATTCCATTGTGGATTCATTTGAGGTCTTGGATGCAAGTTGTATGTTCAGCTCCGCATACTTGGTGCGACTTCTGGCTGAAAGTCCACATGATCAGTCTTTTGTGCGTTCCTCAAGACTTAACTGCCATTCCTCTTCTTGTCAAAGCTGACGCTTTGTGTCTCGTGGACGATCTTCCCTTCGTCTGGACACGAAACTCTATAGCGTCTGGTGTTCATTATATATCCTGCTAAGACTTCTAATTTTGATCTTGGTTGTAGTTTAGTGCATGATCTTCGGTCATCATGCATAAAACACAACAATCCAATCCTCCTCAAATGTCTAACACTTGGTTACTTCTTGAAGTAAATGCATTCAGTTTATCACCATTCAGTCCTGAATGTGCCTCTCTGTTCTTCATTTACAATGCTGTGTGGACTACATCGGCCCATGATTCTCCTGAGAGTTTTGCCGATATAAGCATTGTTCTTACTACACATCTAACAATATGCAGTTAAGTCGTTCGGCGACACCATTCAACTTCGGGCTGTAAACATTCGTACATTCAAGTTGTGTTCCCAGATGAGTCAAATCTTGGTTGAAATATCCCGCACAATATTCAGAACAATTTTCGGTTCTGAAATGACGTAATTTTCTTCCAGTTTCTCGTTTGGCTGCTGCAAGAAACTCTTGAAACTTGGCATAAGCTTCGTCTATGGTCTGCATGGTGCAAATTGTTCACTTTCTTGAGTAATTGTCGATAAAGGAAATGAAATAACGAGCTCTGCCATAAAAAATTACTGGTGCAGAAACCCAGACATCCGAAAGCACTAAGTGCAAAAGCGCTTTGTGAAACTTCTTTCCATAATGGTTACATGGCGTGCGTGTGTAGACTTCCCATGTCGACATGCATCGCATATTGGGTTGTCTGCTGACAATGTCTTCACACCTCTTACTTTGCTGTCTTTAATCATCTCGTTCAACTGTGTCACACTTACATGGCCTAGACGATTGTGCCATACTTCAGTGACTGTCCAAGGGGGTCTTCTTCTTGTTCCCTCTGGAGTGCCTTGCTGAAATGCTGTAGGGCTTTGAGACTCTTCTTTGTCCAACCCTACCATGTATGTAGTTCTTTGTCGAGGCTTGTTGGTTTTCACTCCATCGGTCTTCTACGGATTTGAGGATGTCTTCTGTACGACACGTCCTTTTATAACGAAGGATCTTTCTTCTAATGGTGCCTTCATTAGAACTGTTCCTCTTGGATTAAGTACGATGAGGCCTCAGTTATCGGTTGTGATCTTGCATCCTTGCTCGATAATCTTTGATCCTGAGGTCAGATTTCTCTTCATAATGGGTGCGTACATCACGTCCTTCAAAGTATTGGGTTGCGTTCCTCTAGTTGTAGAGACGTTAAAGCTGACATCGCCAATTCCACAAATTTCGATGTGCACTGCTGGGTTACTATTCACTTGACGAAATGATGTAAGCCAGTCTTTGTTGTTGCGGAATTGATGAGCTGCTGCAGTATCAAGTAACCAGCAGGCTACCGTTTTCACTGCTATGTTGGTTTCTATGAAGTAAATATGACCATCATCTTTTCTTCTGCGTCTTCCTCCCCATCCCAGATGGTTGGTATTATCTGGACAATCACGGGCAAAATGTCCTCCCTTACTATAGGAAAAACATAGGGTATTCTTCCTATTTAATTTCTGACGAAATGGATTTCCGGTTGTCTCCCATTGCCATAGCGTGTGCCTCATCACCAACATCTAGTCTACTTTGGATAATAGGGTTACATCGCTCAAATTCGGTCGACAGCCCAGCTAAAAAAATTCTGTAGAAAAACTGCAGATGAAATCAACAGAAAAACTTCAGAAATAATCTGCAGTTATTTGACCACTTTCTGCAGATTTAAAACTGCAGTTTTTCTGCAGATTTGAAACTGCAGTTTTTTCTGCAGATTTGAACCTGCAGTTTTTCTGCTGAAGAGGAACTAGAGCAAAAAAAATTTCATTTTCGCTACCTTAGTAGTCATTTCAGCTGCCACTTTGGTATCAACGAAATTTAGAGACATTACTCATTATTGTAAACTTACCAAGGTCCAATCTATACATCATATCATATAAGTTTATATAATACTCTTAGGCTATTTACAACTGTGATCGTTGGAATTCAGCTTTATATACCTAGCCAAACACTAAGCATAATCTTTATGGGCCCAGGTTTTGTATTTTGTGGATATCCACTAAAGTAATGCAACTTTTGACGTGCCGTTAAACAATCAACTGGAATAATTAGTTCCGCACACGTGCAGCCCTCCTTTGTCCCACCCAAACATGTTCACAATTTAATAAGTCAAACAATATAACATTTTTTTTACAATATCTGCAGAAAATCTACAGATTTTACCTTCATCTTGCTGAGCGTGAATAAACTGCAGAAATTCTGCAGATTTCATCTTCAGCTTTTCAGCCAAACAACATACTTTGAAAAAGTTATAATTTCCGTAGTTCTAACTGCTTTTTCAAAACATGTTGATAGGCTAACAATTTCTTTAGAAAGTACACATAAACAAGTACCTGTAGTTAAAAGTTAACCCTTTAAGAACGACAGTCAGGCTAAATTTGATTATACACAAGGACAAGAAAAAACAACAAAAAAACCTATTGACTGGCTTATATAAATAAATCGTTCACACCCTGGAAATGGAGGAAAGAAGTTTGCGTCATTTATTCAGAGGCTTTTATATTCCATTTTTAGTTTTAGTAGTAAAGTTGTGTCTGTTTTTTTTTATGAGAATTTCAAAACTGTTTCAGACAGCTTTAAAAAATGAATTAGGTCTGGGCATGGTGTGTACTGTCACCATGTCTACTTAAAATATTAATTTCTGACTTGCATCAAAGTAATCACGATCAACAATAATAATTACCATAAAAAGTGATAATAATGATTTCCTACCTCAAAAGGGCAGTCGTTTGTTATCATTTATCAATTGTTGTGACTGTTGAACATCTTGAAGCACTACTCACGTTTCCGTAATTTGCATACGGTTTGGCCGCCTGGCTGATATTGAGGCTCCGGGACAAACGTGACCAAAACTTAACGGAGGATTTCTTTTGTAGTAGGCAAACTTTCCTATAAAACTTCGCTTGCTGTCAACCACAAGGTGTTGTAATCTTAAAACATTGCTTCAGAAACTGTTAAAATACGTTTACATAAGAAGCTTTTGAATTTTTTTTGGTAAGCGTTGCACTACACGATCATTACTCTCCGTATTTAGCGCTGTGCTGTTAAGCCTATTATTCTAACGTCAAAATCGTACTAACTACTTAAAGCTGAAATGCGCTGAAAATTATTTCCTAGACTTGACCCCTTACTTAAAATTACTTGACCCCTTAATATGGTCAGCATGACAGTGGGACGTGAATTTCTTCATCTAAATCCATAAAAATCCAAGCCTCTGAATCCATAATAACCTAAACCTTGTATGGAAATTTCCACGTTGACAAGTTTTCAAACTTTCCATCGCGGACGCATTTTCGAGTGCTGCTGTTCTGGAGGGAATGGACGCTTTTCAGGCACGCCCGTTCTTAAAGGGTTAATAAACGTGATAACTTGTATAATCTAATAAATTTTAAATTATGGAGTGTTGTTGCATACATTTTCGTAAAATTTGAAAGTAAGCCACGCTTCTTTTCTGGCAAGCTCGAAGAATGAACAATAACTGCAGAAATTCTACAGATTTTATCTTTGGCTTGCAGTTTCCAACATTGGCATAAATTTGCAGATTTTATCTTCGCCTAGCAGAGAGTGAACAACAGACTGCAGAAATTCTCCATATTTTATATTCGGGTTGCTGAGAGTGAACAACGTCTGCAGAAAATCTGGAGATTTTGCCTTCGGCTTTCTGAGAATGAACAGTAACTGCAGAAATTCTGCAGATTTTATCTTCACTTTCTGAGAGTGAACAAACTGCAGAAAATCTGCAGATTTGATCTTCACTTGCTGAGAGGTGAACAAGAAACTGCAGAAAATCTGCAGATTTCATGTTCAGTTGCTGAGAGTGAACAACAAACTGCAGAAAATCTGCAGATTCTATCTTTGCTTGCCGAGGGTGAAGTTCAGATAATCTGCTGTTTTTTTCTTCACTAGCTGAGAACTGCAGAAAATCTACAGATTTTATCTTCACTTTGCTGAGACTGAACAACAGTCTGCAGAAATTCTGCAGAATTCTGCAGTTTTTCTGCAGATCCTTACATTTTCTGCAGTTTTTCTGCAGAATATTTTTAGCTGGGAGTCGCTCTTTAATTATTTTGAGTTCAAACTCGTCGTCTTCTAAGATGTTCAAACGCTTAAGAACTGATAACATTCGCTTGGTAAACCACAAATAATTAGATACGAGAGTACAGCCACCCCTGGAGGTAGTAAGGTTCCACAAGTTCATTGGGAAACACTAAGTTTTAATTTTCGAAAAGCTAGGCTTTTCTTGGTCACCTAAAAATCACAAAGACAGTATTTAGACAACAATAATTTATGCTTCATCCACCTTTGCCATAATCTTACAAAACAACAAAACATTCAGAAACAATCACTAAAACACTCGATGCACACAACGGTACACGCCATATTGCAAACCACTTTACACCACTGACTTTTCAACATCGACATTCGGAAGTAATGCAAAGAAATCCTTCCATTTTTCCATATAGCTAAAAATTTTTATCGTATTCATGGCCCTTTTCTGACTGACATAAATCAGAAGGAATCATACGCAGTTTTCAAGCATACTAGTGCTACTAACCACATCGTAGACATCAGTGGTGTGAGCGTCATTTATCGTGAGCCAACCGAAAAGATTAGAAATTTATTACAAGCCTATACAATTGCTGTCAATCAGAAAAGGGCTATGAATACGATAAAAATTTTTAGTCATATGGAAAAATGGAAGGATTTCTTTGCATCACTTCTGATTGTCGATGTTTAAAAGTCAGTGGTAAAGTGGTTTCCAATATTGCGTGTATCGTTGTGTTCATTGAGTGTTTTTAGCAATTGTTTCTGATTGTTTTGTTGTTTTGTAAGTATAGATTATGGCGAAGGCGGATGAAATGTAGATTATTGTTGTCTAACTGCTGTTTTTGTGATTTTTAGGTGACCAAGAAAAACCTAGCTTTTCGAAAATTAAAACTTAGAGTTTGCCAATGAATTTGTGGAACCTTACTATCTCCAGGGGTTGCTGTACTTTCGTATCTTATCACATTTCCAGAAAATAATTGATTGGAACACAAATCATTGTTGGTAGGCAAGCTCTTTGTTTGCAATTGTTTTGCTGGCATCCTCCAAATAGGTGGCTGAATTCTGGATCCTTGCTAAATATTTTGCCATAGATTTACCTGTTTGCATTTTCATCAACACAAATTCTTTCCTAAAGTTCCCAATTCATTCGTGCACAGGATTTAGGTTGAAACACGAAACGTAATGTTTCCCAAGCAACTTTGGTAGTTGTGCAAACTCTGATTAAAATCTTTAATTCGGCATTAATTCCCAACTAGCGGAGTCGCTCGCTTCGCTCTCTCATTCCGCGTCGTCTCGCTGCTCTCGAGGAGATTTCTTGCTGCAACCCTTATGATACAGACAGACCTTCCACATAAAAAACGATCAAGCAAATTATTAAAGTTTAGTATGTGATATCGGTTATCTCAAGAGAAGGTTAATATTATTTTTTTACATCCAAGGAGTCAAGGAAAAGGATCAAGCAATTTTTCAGAAAAAGCGCTGTTTCTGATGACAAACGCTGACTTTCGTTTGCTTCGCTCACTCAATCAGCACAAACATTTCCTCGGAAAAGTGACTGAATCAATGTAACCACCAAGAACCGCACATCACTTGTAATTTGTGTTGGTATACACTTTATATGGGTTTTCTTCTTTTACTTATTTTAAGAATATTGTTCTTTACGTCCTGCTCAGTACTGATTTTTACGTCTTATCTCTTCACTTTCTGATGATCCTTCACTTGGAGAAACTTCTACAGAACGTCAGATGTAATCTCCTACGATGATCCTACGATAGACCAAAGCGAGACACACATTAAAAAGGTTTAGTTTATGTGCAAATCGCTCGCTTTGCTCTTTCAACCCACGCGCCTCGCTTCGCTCGCTCATTCCGTGTCGTCTCGCTGCGGAACGTCAGAATGTCAGATGTAATCTCCTACGAAGGTGAGAGGTGAACACACACACATTGAAAAGTTGTAGTTTACGTGGAAATCGTTCGCTTTTCTCGCTCAACCCACGCACTGCCGTGCTTCAGACTCCAAGAAAATGACGCCCTTTCAAAAACAAGTCTATGGGTCTGTTTTTTCCATGCATCAAGTTAGTTGATACACATTCAGGTCCACCCATCCTTCCATCCATCCTTCCTTCCTTCCTTCCACCCTTCCTTCCATCCATCCTTTTTTCCATCCTTCCCTCCTACCTTCCACCCATCCCTCCTGCATCTATCTATCCTTCCTTCGATCTATCCATCCTTCCTTCTATCCTTCCATCTATTCATCCATTCTTCCATCCTTCCTTCCTTCCTTCCTTCCTTCCTTCCTTCCTTCCTTCCTTCCTTCCTTTCCTTCCATCCACCCTTCCTTCCATCCATCCTTCCTTCCTTCCTTTTTTTCATCCTGCCCTTCATCCTTCCATCCATCATTTCTCCTTTCCTTCCATCCATTCTTTTGTCGTTCCTTCCATCCTACATTCCATCCATACGTCCTTCCTTCCATCCATCCATTCATCCTTCATTCTCACATCCTTTCTTCCTCTTTTCCATTCTTCCATCCATTCCTAATTCGTTCCTTCCTTTCATCCATCCTTCCTTCCTTTTTTATCCTTCCTTCCATCTTTCCATTCAATATTTCCTCCTTCCCTCCTGCCATTCTTCAGAAACACGAATGTTTGACACCCTTTTAAAACCAAATCTATTATTTTGATTTTTCCATGCATCAATTCATCAATTCATTGGTTCATTGGTTAGTATAAAACCAATTTTAAGATGTATATGTGGTGTGTTGCAAAATACGTCGTCCGTGAATCCTTTTCCAGATCAACTCTCTTTGCTCAAGGAGGTTTTCATGAACAAACTATGACGTCATGAACAAACATGAAGAGGGTTAAAAAAAACTTTGACGTTAGATTTTCAGGTTCTTTCACCTATTTGAGGGTAATAATATCAAGTTACAGCGATGAAAATAGGCCTATTAAAAGCGAAATTTAATTATCGTTTGTTTGGTCCTACTCCCATCTTTGTAGGTGCTTTGGTTCCGGAGGAGTAGAGGTACAAACACGCACGCATGCACGCACATCGTATGATTTTAATTATGTAGATGCAATAGTTGCTAATGCCCGAGATTCCATAAATCTGTATTGTCGCGTTGCACCTGGACGAGCTTCCTCCTCTTCTGGTGAGGGGGCGACTTCTAAATTTTTGCTGTCCACAAGGTCCTATAAAGCGCGCTCTTTCAAAAACATAACCATGTCAAAATACCACGACGTATAATGGGTGTCATTTAACTTTGGGAATCTTAAAGTTAATCTACTTGACATGTCACTTTCATTCATCTTGAATGTGTTTTTGCAAAATAAAGTTTGAATGTAAATTAAACTATTTCTAAATATTAGCAGTAAATAACAGTAAATACTAGCAGTTCCACAAAATTCACAACTGTACTGCCTTTCTCTCATGTGTGTGTACGGATGGGTAACCTATGGCATAACACATAAAGTCTATACAACACTCACTAAAGTTAAATGTTTTTTCTCCCATTTGTTTCTTCCCACTATGTTGTGTGTCTCGCATTCAAAACAGTAAAATGGTTTCTCCCTGGAGTGTCCCTCTATGCAGTGTAGTGTGCCTGCAGTCCTTATGTAGGCTTTCCCACATTTATTGCATGTAAAAGTTTTTTCCCCAGGATGTCGGCACAGTTAATCATAAATTCACACTGAACACTTGAATAATATTCCACACTCCTTGCTGTTGAATGGTTTCTCCCCAGTTTGTGTTAATACTGAGCTTCAAGTATTCATGCACTACTATTACTACATTCCATACACTTAAGTGGTTTCACACTGGCTTGTCTTCACAACAAAATAATACCCTAGCAGCTTACTAGTTATTGCATACTGTGAAACAAATTTGCTAATATGAAGTTTATATGCCTTAGTGCTTGCATAATGTCGCACGCAACACATTCTCCACATTTGCATGGGTTCTTTCTACGTTTCTTGGAAGTTAAAGATAGTATGTCGTGCGGCAACGTGCTGCGGGAATTCTGGGTAAGAGCAGTTTATGAACGCGCTGTTCTTTATCGCCATCTGGTGGTAGTAGCACTGAGACATTGAATTAATGAAAACGAAACCGAACCTCGCAACAATAGTAAACGTCTCTTCTCCTACGAGCACCATCGTAACATCATTTTGAACGACAGATAAGCACATTCGCTATCACATGACCGCCGATCGTGTTTTTTTCCATCTAGTGGACCAGCAACGCGTGTGACTCAACGCTGGCTGTATGATACGGCAGGACGGTCATCATGTAAACGTGCTGCTAAATGATTGTTTGAGTGATCATAAGATATATGACGAAATGAATAGTTTACCAGTTTTAGAGATTGTTACACCTGTTACACTAGGAGGCCATCAGATGTTCAAGGTTTGTAGACGATCTGCACGAATACATTGTATAGTTTTTTTTTACATTGGTTTAGTCCTCGACCTATGTAGCAACATGCAAAGTAAAAAGGTTTGTTTTTTGAGGGGGGAGAGGGAGAAAAAGGGGCAGGCAGGGTAAGTAAAACGCTAGAATATTTTTCAGTACTTCCCTAGAATTGTTCCAAAACAGTGCAAAGACAACAGGAAATATCCACCAAATTTTTTCTACCTAAAAAATTATTCGTGAATTCGTGAGTCAAAAAATTCCACACGGTGTAGAATATTTACCACCTGTTTTTTTTTTGGTGGGGGGGGGGGCCGGGGGATACTGAATCAGGCTAAAAAATTTTGAATTAGTGTGAAAAACCAGGAGTCGTGAGAAAATTTAGTGTTACTGTTGTTTTTATCTGTCCTGTCAGTTAATGTTTTGATTTTTCAAATTTGTCACTCTGAAATTTGCTTGAAACTTGTTCGAGCATTAAAAAAATATTTTTTGTCTGCGTGCTCAACAAAAAATAATTAAGCAAGCAACTGTTTTTAAATCTTCAGGACTTAATTTAATTTCCCAAAAAGAGTAGGGCAGCCTTAAAAAAAAACTAGCCTTTTATAGAAATTAGCTACATAAACTTCCGTTTTTTCGAACAGTAAAAAATAAACCGATGGCTGTGTGTGTAAAACATTTGGGGCATGCTGTCCAAAATAAAAAAAAAGTTATGTTTTGCATTTTCCGATGTACTTTTTTCTCTCTTCAGTTACAGTGCCCACGTGTCAAACTACAAATTCAAGTATTGCAACTCTTGTTTTTCTCTACTATCACTAATATGAATAGGAAATTATTCGTGGACAACTGCATTCTAAGAGCCGTGGTGAAATGCTGCAAGGAGACAACAGTTCTTGGCCTTTCATCCCATAAATCAACCATACGAAAGCTGATAAACTGGATTTTTTACACTGTACTTGAAGCTCTTGAATATCGGTGAAAATATTTCGATCACCGCAGTAGAACGATAAAAAAAATAGGCATAGTTTTAAACTTTTACTAGTGCAATGATATACTTCACAAAAACGAATCATTACATTACTTTCTTGAAGTAAAATGTGGATGAATACAAGCTGTCTACTGAACGTTGCTAGCGCGAGTAGGGTTTGATGGTCCACCATGTGCTGCGCCTAAAATGCTCGTGACGTTTATAGCGAAAGCCCTGTACTTGCCTAACTCAATATTTTGAAAATTTTCAACAGCAGAAGAGACTATGTTGGTTTTGCATTACCTGTGGTCAAAGTCAAACTAATTGTTGTCATGTGATGCATAGGTAATAAATAAACTTTAGCTGTGTACAAGCGACAAGGACTGTTTCATCGTACAAATGTCTTAAAAGTGTAATGAATGTGCATAGTAAAGTAGAGGTACTGTTCAGAAGTAAAATTAGATCCACCCAAAACCAAAGATGGTTTAAAACGCCTCCGAGTTTTCAAAAAGGATCGGCCTTTGAAGGTAGTGATATCATTAGACCAGGGAAAGGCTGCCAAGGTTAATCCTATTAGCCAAGTTAGTAGCACTGAATAATAGTTCGGAAGTTAAATGAAAACTAGAACATTGCTACTCGCAGTACCAATTTCAAGTTTTCATTTTACGTCCAAAATATTATTCGGTGCAATTAAGTTGGCTAATAGGATTAACTTTGGCGGCCTTTCCCTGGTCTAATGATATCACTACCTTCAAAGGCCGATCCTTTTGAAAACTCGGAGGCTTTTTAAACCATCTGGAGTAATTTTATATCTATAAATTTTCACATTGATAATTTTCAAATTTACAATTGCCAATTATTCCGTTAGATAAGCTAAATTGGTATGGCTTAGTTTAGTGTACGACCACTCTTCACATGCTTAAGTTTCTTCTCGACACATGATAAGATATGCTTTTAGTTACTTGCAGTTGATAGACACATGTAACTTAAGACTGTGAACATAGAAAAAGTCGAAGCACCTTCTTATCTTCTGCTCTACCTTTTTTTAAGGAATTTTATGTCTATAATAATTACCCGTTACATCAGCAAAATTGAGAATTTTTTCGTTTGTTTCTTCGATCACATTTAGTCATGCAGAAACCCCCCGAAGGTCACTGTTACTAAAACAGCAGAACGCCAAGCATTTTATTTTTTTTGGTCATTAGCCAAAACCCGTTTGCTCGTGGATGCTCGTATTGTTGCGTAACCAACACTTCGCTTGCATCTTTTTTTCTTATGCAATCCACGGCAACGTAAATGTTTGCATAGTAACAGTAGATCATCCCATAGTAGACATCCGATTGTTAAAAAATTGATTGTCAATGATAAAACAACAACCGTTGACTGGCAGAGGGCGGGGTCTCCCGAGAAGAAAAGGGCTGGAGAGGACACTTATCGGAGTATTTTGGGTCATGGCACCAGGAGATAGGATCTTCTTAGATGTCATGGTAGAATCAGCCCAAAGAATTATTGATTAAAAGGACTGCGGGTGTGTTCTGGATGAATGTACGAAATGCGTAGCCTGTTGAGGCCTGGCGTAATTGCCGGTTGGGACGACCGTAATGTAAAAGAAGCTGGAATTGCACGATTCGTGAAGGCAGTGGAACAGGTCCGGGTGTATCCACACATGTTTTGAGGAGAGATCGCAACAAGTCTTGGAGGCAAGGACGAGGAGGCAGTTTTACTCATGGGACAGGAGGCAGAGGAGATAGCAGCTAAGGTCTTTCTTGAGCGAGGGGAAAGTACCGCAGTCCATGAGCATATGCAAGTTGTGGAATAAATACAGCAAAATGAAGGAAAGTCAGGTGGGCACCCTGGGGACCCCTCTGGAACCGAGGGAGAATCGGGCTGTGTAGGAGGTCTTAGCGAAGAGAGGGACCTAGTAGGTGCTGTGACGGTCCTCACCCACTTTTCCGAATGAAGAAGGTCAAAAAAACCGTAAATTCCGGAAGGAAGAGGGGCTGTATTACCTGTAGAGAATTACGAATGACGCTTGTAGCTATAATGAAAAGTGCTGCTGGCTAGCAGTCACGGTCCTGGAGTGGCGTGGTGTGATACTGCGGTCTGCTTAGGTGTCCCTAACAAGCCGATGGGCTTGGGGGGACCAAACACCAAAGAAAGTGAATGTCGATTCGTTGAACTGGTGCAGGGTAACAGTAAGGTTCTTGTCGACAGGGCACAGTAGACAGGAGACTCGCAATAGTAAGCAGGAGACGCTGGCGAACGTAAACGCATCGGTTGTAGCTGCAGACCCCTTGGTCGTTCCCGGCAAATCCCAGGGTCTGAAGGGCCGTGGACAGATTCTCAAAGGGATGGTTGACCGAGATTTTAGTTAATGATGAGGGGATAGAAGAAAACGACAGACAAGTTCTTGACAATAGGAGACAGGTGGCAGGAGATGATGGTGAAAATAAAATGTTTCCTCATGTGACTGCAGTCCACGTGGATGTCCTGAGCAGACTGAGGGCATGGGGAACCGTAAAGTAAACTTGGAGGGTACCGTGGACCAAAGCTGAAGTAACATTGGCTTGTGGACCGAATAGGCCTAGGGACCGTGATCGTGGGGTGGTCCTCCTTCCCCTCCTCTTCCCGCTAATTGTGGAAGGTGAGGAATACAATCGATGACGAAATCTGGAGTTGCAGCTGTAGGTGACTCGAAGGGGAAAATGAGTATACCGTTTCATCTGTTTGTAGATGTCGACCGGCTGGAGGCGTATGGTACACACCGACTTGACTAGTGGCCCCAGGGTGTCTCTGGACCTGAGGGGACCGAGGGTAGTGAAACACGTCCTGTTAGAGGATGGACCGAATGCGACTTGCGGAATGGATAAAGATCACTGGACCCAGTCCGAGCCTGGGCCAGGGCTCCCGATTCTGGCTGCCAGCGAGGGAACAGAAGACGTGTCATGTAGAATCATAGTAGAAGTAGGATGCTCGATTGCCGATGACCAAGTCAGCTGGTTCCCCACGTTGCAGTATTTAAACAAAAAGCACTGAAATGTAGAGACACAGCAACGATGGAACTGTGGCAGTAGAACCAAAACATTTCGGGTCGAAGAGACGGGACTAGGAGTCCTGGGACGGTCCTCTTCAGACTAGTGTGCTGGCATCAAGATGAATGTAGTAGTAGGCAGATGCTCGGTCGCCCTGTTACCGGTGATCCAGTTCCCTGTGCTCTAGTACACAGACAAGAACACCTGAACGCAGACGCACAGTAAGTAGAACCATGGAGAGCAGTCCAAGGTAAACATGGGTACCTCCAGGGACCGAAGTGGGACTGGAGGTGAACCAAAGAGCGGACCGACTCTCCCCGATGGAAACCCTTGCCTAAAAGCAAGGGTCAACGGTTTGAAGGTTGTACCCAGGGACGGAGCAGAACACTTGTTGTGAGCCGATGCATGAAGTGTTGGATGGGAGCAGCAGAAGAAAACCACACGATGTGGTGCCCAGGAAGAAAGATGATGAACGCTCCGGCTCGATTTTTTATGTACTGAAGCCTGCACTGGCGCATCCACAAAGGAGAAGAACGAGAGGAAAGGTCCAGGACCTACGTCAAAATGGTGAAGTGCTCGTTGTGCAGTAGACCTTCGAGCCTTGACTTGGAGCTTCAAACGGTCGTAACAGGCGGGGAGCAGGTCCTATTGGAGACCGAAAAGGTGGTTCTATTGTGGCTGTCCTCACTGAAGAAGAGACGTGAGAACCGTGTCTTGATTGCGACCAATGGTAGTTGGGGAAACCGTAGGTGAGGGGTCCACACAGGGGACCGTAGACAACAGAGCCCCGGGTCCAGGCTCCAGGGGGCAAGCAGCCAAAACAGTAGAACACAGGTAGAGGCAGGTCGTCCACGGTGATCGAGACCAAGAGGGAGACTGGCCCACCAATTCCCGTGGTGTACCCTTTGTTTGAGGCATGGCAACCGCAAATAGAGAACGAACGTTAGGTCCAACGTGGTCGAAGGCTAGAAAGAAAAGATGGAATTACGGACATCGTCTCGACTTATATACTATGGAGGAGCGCAGAATTGATGTGCAGTAGGTAGCGATGCTGGCGGCGCCTAACGGCGGCGCTCCAAGTTAAATCTCTAGATCAAAACAGCATGGGAGAAAGAGAATGCTAAAATTCAGGTAAAATATATTTTCAAGGCATAGAAATGTAGTTTTGATGAGTTAGAGCAAGAACATCAAAGGACAGCAGCAGCCATATGGAAAAAGAATCCTTCCCTCCGCTATTAGACTCACATTGCATTCATAATTTTTCAAATCAAGAATAATTCGCAGTAAATTCAACAAATCAGAACGTCGCTAATAATCTAACTATAACGTTTTTTTATATTCCTCACAATGTAAAATCTACATTACTCGTTATTTTCTTCATTTTATGTTGTATACGAGTGTTTAGAGCATTGCCGTATGCTCGGGTAACTTGTGAAACCTGCTGAAACAGCTTTTAAAAAGGCTACATGACTATGGAATCACTATTACTTAGCTGAACGAAAACATTAATTTATTTTATATAATCTTCTTTTCATATTACAAAACAATTCATGAATATCAGAATATATAACTCCCAACACGAGCGCATCTGGATAGCTCTGCTACCACGAACGAGATTTGCTGTGGATAATACCAAAAATATGGCATATGCTTGAAATTGGCAGGAATTGTGTGTGTTTTTAACTCTTTGTAATTTTCTGCATGTAATTTTCAACAGGAACAATTTTTCTAGGTAATACCAATCAGAAATTCCTGTGATCTTTTACAGGCTACAATCGACGTAAGCAATAGGCATAACAGGGGCCTTTTTAATTATCATACAAATAGTTGTAAAACTGCATAAATCACGTAAAAGTGATTCAGATCGACAATTAAGTTTTGTTTTGATTTGCAATTCGAATTTTATTTTATACAAAATCCCCCCCCCCTGGCCTGATCACACACATTGCACATTGCACATTAAGATTTTTTCTATCTACCATGAAATCCAACATTTTTGTTTGGTTAGTACGCTGGAGAAACCTGTTATTCCATCCTACTCTATTCCTGCTAGAAGTGATACTTCAAGCACAAATGATTGTGAAATAATAGTGAGCAATTTTAGAAAGTCAGTCTGCTAACAAACAGCCTACATTAAAGAAAATATAATGAAAGGCGAAAAGCCTTTCTAGCCTACATTAGCCACATGATAGCGCCTGATAGTACCCTCTCCTCTTCTTTCCTCCACTTCGGTTAGGCCTTACAATGTATTTTCTACCATTTGTCCTAGCGTATTTCAATTCTTGGCCCTATTTTACATTCCTTTACGCAGAAAGAACGAGTCTATTGCTTAGCCGGTTTTACACAATCAAAACACATTTTTTCCTTATCGTTATCATTTTTCTCAAATATCCTGTCAGTAAATGGTGCTGACTTATCCACCCGATGTTTTTTATTCACCTAATGGCCGCTAATTTGCAATTGTTGGTTTCTAACATCTCTAAGTTATTATACCATTGACTTCTTGGGGTTTGGAGTGGCTCAAGGGCTAGCACGACAGTCTCATAGGCCAAAGGCCGCCAGGTTCCTCGCTTGAAGATTCGGTAAGAAAAGTGCACTGGTGCTCATGTCGGTTGTGGCTTGTAAAACGTGCTCGGCATTTCCTAGCAAAATTATCTATCTTTATCCCGATCCGTCCCTGTGCGTAGCCACTTATTACGTGGGAAAGTCTGGAATCCGGAGGAGTAAGCTATTTGTGGTGGGAAGAGAAAAAGTACTGCAGCGAAATTGTTGCACGTCAAGCACAATTTTGAGTTGTGCACTAGCTACATCGAAGTACATAGGGAACCCCATGAGATATCCCCAAGGCCCCCATTGCCTCTCTATGACCCCTCCATGAGGCTGATAAGTGATGATCAAAAAATTATAGTTCAATTCGTACTGCTATGGATGACTTGTATACCAAATTTCATGCTTTTAGCTCTATCGTCAAGCATTTCATGGAGAAGCCTTGGGGAGGAGGCACAGGGGTGCGATGGGGGGGGGGCGTATCTCAAGTGGGTGCTACAGTCAATTATATGAATATCTTACGCACCAAATTTCATGAGTTTAGCTAGACGTGCATGTTTAGTCTCATTCTGACCCGCATCAGCTGTACTACACCTGGAGATCGAACCAATCAAACAACGATGCTCAAGTTTTATAGCTTAAAACATAGGTATAAACAAGGCCTAGGGACTTTTGAACGCTATTTTTATGTGACTACAATATTCTTGTTGTTGTTCTTCTTGTTGGGGAAATTTTGCTCTCACCTAGAGATCGAACCAAAAAAACGATTTTCAACTTTTATAGCTTAAAATTTAGTATTAAAAAGGGTAAGACTCTTATAATAGTTATTTTAAGGTGATTACAATAATCTTTTTGTTGTAAAAAACAAATGCTTAAGGGTGTAACATTTGGATGTAACATGTATTAGTGCGTCGTCGATGGCTTACGTGTCTTTTTTGTTTATATCTGTTCCTTTAGAGCTTTAAGTTTTTAAGGTTTACATTTTATGCGTTTAACCGTTTTTTTTATATTAATATAGTTATGTGTGTGTGCACTAATAGACAATGCTCTTAGCTAGAAACATTACCAGTAGATCTTGCCTGCCAAAACATAAGGAAGGCAAGCTGTCGCTGTTATTCTGATGAAAACCAGGAAATACTTTAGGGCAAATTCCGTATTACATGTGCTTTATTTATTCATTCTGACCAGAACTTATTTCCTCTTGTGTTTTATACACCTTGTTCATTTTATCAATTCTTGATTTTATTGATGGTTTGGTGGGGGCAGGAAGAGCAACATAATCCGAAAAAATACCAAAATTTGTGCAGAGAAAGATGGAAATAGCTTTGGAAAAAAAGTTAAATGAATTTCGGGAAAAAACTTGAGTTTTCCGAATGCCTTTTATTAACCATAATCGATAAAACTGAATATTCCATCCCTCCTTCCCAAGTTACATAATTTGTAGAATATTTGTAATTTTCATACTCTTCCCCTCCTCCTCCACCTCCTATCCTAATTTTAGAAAAACTTGTGATTTCACAAATTTTCCTTTAATGATCCAATGTCACCGACCAAACTAAAGACGATCCACCCCATCACTTCCCCAGTTAAGGAATTTAGGAGAAAACTTGGGAGTTAACTCTCTTTTAAGGATTCCAAAGGTGATTAAGTTAACCTTGATCGAGCAGCATAATAAAAATGATAGTGAATGATGAATACACAAATAACTACATTTAGCCTTCTTCATTTTTTTTTAAATCATACAGCGGATATTTTTCTTTTTTCTCACCGTCGCCTTTTTCTCCACAGCTTTTTTCCATCATATTTTTTTGTCTGGAACTTTTTTTCTGGGACTTTTTCCATGACTATTTTGTTTAATTCAGCTTTTTTTCCAGGGCTTTTTTTTCCAGGCTGTTCTTTCCGAGGTTTTTTTCGCACTGCTTTTTTTCCACGCACATGCTCCCCATCCCCAACTTTTTTTTGCTCCTTTTCTCCTTTAGGTAGATAAAATTATGAAAAATCAACTATTAAAACACAGGCTATTCTAGGATGTGATGTTGAATGTTTGGATGTTGTTGAATGTTGTTGAATGTTGTTTGAATGTTGTTGAATGTTGTTTGAATGTTGTTGAATGTTTGTTGATGTTGAATGTTTGAATGTTTGTTGAATGTTTGTTGATGTTTGGAAAAATAGTGCCTCCCCTTTTTTGCCAGGTTTTTCCGATGATGTCTGTCGCCCCTCCCAACCCCTTGAAAGTCTGTGTTCGCCGTACAACTTCGAATGGCGCTCACATTTAAAAGAAACTAATATCAGTAGAGCTTAGGCCTACATAATACAAATATGAAATAAATTATGCCTTACCATGCAACAAAATGTTTTTATTTACCCTTTTTGAGTAGTTTGAAATGCGAGGTAAAAGTAATTGTGCAATTCTACATAAGGACAAAAAAAAATTTTTGGTGGTAGGTTAACATACAATATTTAGCCTTTGGTAAATTGCACTATTGACTTGGGTATTGTAGGGGCAGTATACTGATAAAAATTTACTTAAGTAAACGCCGAAATAAAAAAAGTCCCTTCCCACCAAAAAAGTGTTAGCAAATAAACTTTGGAAGATGGTGAGTATCGGAACTGGTCTTACTAGCCACTGGCGAAGGGGTAAAAATATTAACTCCGGATTTATCACAATATAAATGGCTTATATCAAGTTTTCTTCAAGGTATACCAAGCCTAAGTTTTGGGGGGATTTACACGAGTCTAGAAGGGGGAGGGCCATTCAAACTTTGCTTCATTCCCCTCCCCATTTATAAATACTCACTCGTTACTCGTCCCTTAGGCTGCTACAGCATCTTGATGATTCAATCATTTTAATTGTACCCTCATAGATAGATAACGTCTAGTAGGATGACGACAATCTGGTAAAAACAATACGCTTGTGTTCAGGTTTTGTCCACATCCCCCTCCCCACATTATACAAAAAATAAATATAAGCAAGTACGTGTAAGTTATACATAGGTAAAGGAAGCACAAAACACAATGGCAAAATCCTAAAAGAAAACCTGGCTTGGATTCTATTGACTGAATATATATATATATGAATATATATATATATAAGCATTAAAAAATGCTTACGCGTATAAAATACGGATGTAAGCCTTAAAAAACTTAAAGCCCTAAAGGAACAGATATTACAAAAAGACATGTAAGCCATCAGCGTCGCACTAATACGTGTAAAATAATCTCCAGCGACCTAAAAAACAAGATGGAACTTCTTTTACACGTATTAGTGCGATGCTGACGGCTTACATGTCTTTTTCTAATATCTGTTCCTTTAGGGCTTTAAGTTTTTTAAGGCTAGCATCCGTATTTCATAGGCTTAATCGTTTTTTAATACTAATATCCCATATTTTTTCTTGTTCCAGCAAGAATAACACAGAAAAGAATACTGTAGTCACCTTAAAATAACAGTTATAAATGAGCCTGTTTCATGGCTGATTCGTTTTATGCTGCTAAGAATGACTTGTGCACCAAATTTCATGTTTTTAGCTTGGTCTGTGAAGAATTTGTTGCTCAAACCCCTTGGAGGCATGACGGGGGGGGGGGGGGTGAAGGCACTTGGGGTATTCCATAGGGGTCCATGGCTGATTCGAATTTTACTGTTAAGAAAGGCTTGTGTACCAAATTTCATGTTTTTAGCTCAATTTGCAAAACCTTATTACTCCGCTTAATGATTTCTGCCCATTGCTCTACAATAATAATTGCTCTGCCAACGAGAATACTGCAGTCACATAAAAATCGTGTTCAAAAGGCTCTGGTCGGTGTTAATACCTAAATTTTAGGCGATACAAATTGAAAATCGGTTCATTGGTACGATCTCTAGGTGAGAGCAAAGTTTTAGCCCATTTGGCTTTCCGTGTCAAGAATATTGTAGTTACATTAAAATAGCCTGTGAATGGCCCTAGGCCATGTCCATAACTGTGTTTTAAGCTATAGAACTTGAAAATCGGTTTAGTGTTTGTTCTCCAGGTGAGAGCAAAGAGTCCCAACAACAACAACAACAACAAAAAGAAATGGCCAAACTGTGGACGCCGAACGGTTCGATTGTTGTCATTAAAATTTGCAATGCAGTGAAATAGTTGGACCGCCCTTGATTTTTTTTAAATCAAAATTTGCCTCCCATCCCAATCCGTACACAGAATTTTGTCTTCGATACACCTCTGGAAATTCTTGGAGAGTATATATATAGCAGCACGATTGCAAAGTTTTATTTGGGTATTGAAAGCATAACTCGGTCATCACGATGTCAAACTCAGTTCGTACGCTGGAATGGGACCACCAATGAAAGATATCCATTGTAACAGTAACTCCATTCACTGCATTCTCTTTCCCCACCCCAACACCTCTACCGATTTGTAATGCCCTTTAGGTAGACAGCATTATGAAGAAGAATAATTAAAATTAATAAAAAAAAACACTACAAGAAATGCTATTCGAGGACTGCAATACTGATTTTACCTTCCAAGCTCAATAAAAACTGCTTTTTTTTATTTAAACCTTTTATTTAGACCCATGAATGCAAAGCTGTAATAAATAGAGCCTGCTTTTATTTATATATTCCAATGACAATTTTGCTATTTGCCCTTTTTTCTGACGGTGCCCCATCTTTTTATTTTTATTTGCAGGTGCTTGTTTCTAAGGGAAAAAATTAGTTGCATTTATATAATATTTTTTCTGTATTTCTCTTTAAACATAGGGTATATTCAATATTGATAAAGACATAACGCTTTATTAATTTTTATTCATTGCCCACAAAACGAGTACATAGGGACTGGGCCCTGTTACAAATGCAAACTGTGCATTTGTTTTCCTCGATGGATCTCATTTACCACTGCACCTGCTGCAGTTACGAATAACAGCCAGGGATGACTGTGTGCATGCGTGTGTGCGTGTGTGTCTGTCTTGACTTGGTTGATTTCTGTCATATGTAACTTGGGCCAAACTAACAATAACCTAAGCAAATGAAACCAACACTAATGGACAGTAAACAATCGAAAAAAGTGATAACAATTTTGGTATCTGGGGACTTAGCATTCAAAGGGGGGGGGGAAACCACGCTGGGGATTGAACCCAGGATTTCTACAAGGGAGACCAGAGCCTTAACACACAGACATCAGGAATAGATAGTAAATACTGGTAAATAAGGGTGATATTACGGCATTTGGAGACTTAGATTTGAAAGGGGAAAAAAACAGCCCCTGTAGGGATCGAACCCACCAAATTTGGTACTGAAAGCTAGCATGTTACTGCAGAACCAAACTGGATTCTGTATGACAGTAATTCGTCCTAACATAAGCTACACAGAATGGGTGTCTGCGGGATGGAACCCAGGACCGCTGGATGGTGACCACAGCCTTAGCAATAGACTGCAGATACGTGAAAATGAGGCTGTTATTTGATGTTTGGAAGCTTAGAATTGACGGGAAAAAATACAGCCCCTCTGGGGATAGAACCCAGGACCTCTGGATGGAAGTCCACAGCCTCAGCCACTAACTCAAGGGGAATAGATAGGAGATACTTGAAAATAAGGCCGTTATTTTGTATTTGAAGTCTTAGACTTGATGGGAAAAAATACGGCTGCTCTTGGGATCGAACGCACAAGATCAGAATTGCAGATGAGAACCTTAGCCACTAACCCACGGGTCAGAGACAGTAGACACTTGAAAAGAAGTGTTTATTTGGTATTTTGTGACCAAGAATTGACAGGAAAATATGAGCCACTCTGAGCATCGAACCCACCACCTTTGGTTCTGAAAGCTAGCTTGTTACTGCTGAACCAAACGGGAACCTGGACGAAAGGCTTGTAAGTAACTTGTGTAAACCAGAATGGGCGTCCATTTTGTTTTATTTCAGTCAGGAATACAGCCGCCTATAATGGACTCTTCCAAATTTAATCAAGAGTACTCACTGGTAAAAAATATGTCTCCTGTCCTGCTATTTGTCAGTTTTGATTGTTCATGAATTAGTCTCCATTTTGTTGCTGTTTTAGTTTTTGAAATTGGGCCGTAATTCCAAAGGGTGGTGGGTAGTTTGGTTTTAAAAATGAAATAATATGCCAAGGGTTTTTGAGAAGATCACATGACCAGTCAGTGTGTGTTAGGCTTTCAGGCTGACAAGGTGTCTAGGACAAGGGTGCCAGCAAGGAAACATGGGTCTAACAAGGTTAAAAGGGTAATATTTTGGGTTATTGTTTTGGGAAAAAACCCATGACCCACAACTCCTGTGTCATTCAAAAATTGGTTCAAAAGTGGACCCGCCAATGTCTCGGCCATTTAGTTCTCCTTCCTTCCTAAATGTGGCCCAAATTCAATGAAAATTAGCCAAAAACATTGTTTGGGGTGTCAATTTTCACCATTTATTCCCTAAAACGTCGACCACTAACTACCTCCTACAAACCCTCTACAGGACCTTTTCTGGACCTCTTGAAATTATGAATGTGCTCCTTTTAAATTTGGGGGTACCACTGTCATTTCTTAACGCTTGAAAAAATTTGGATGTAAGTAGACTTGAACAAACAACCTCTTGCTTGGTTTGTTGACCAGAAACCTACCATTGAGCCATTCAGACATATCAGTCATTCTATTAATGGTACCTTAAGTACTTTCATTGTCAATAGCATGAAAAAAAATTTGGCTGAAGGCAGACTCGAACAAATAAGCATTTGATTTGAAGCCAGTAAATCTACCGACAAGCCATTACAGCCAGACATGTTAGCCAATGTAGTAATGCTAATAAAGACAGGGAAAGTACTTTTTCGCTGTAACTTTGGCTAAGCTTGATAGAGTTCGACTTTCAAATACACTATCTGAACCTCCGTTTCGAGAGCTTTCTAACCATCTTTATTTCAAGGAGATCAGACCAACCCTTCAGGAGATATTCGGAAAAGAGTGCAAAAAAATCTATTCTTTTTGCTATAATTTTGGCAAATGTGGATGGATTTCAACTTTCAAATACACTATCTGAACTGCCGTTTCGTGATCTTTCCAACCGTCATTATTTCGAGACAATCAGCTGAACCATGTCGCTCGTATCGACTGTATGTGTTTGTGTTGGGGTGGGTGAGGCGATCGCAGTCCCCGGCCTCCACCACCAGATCAAAATCAATTAGTAGATATGTGGCAAAAAGGTGATACATTATCAGATTCGTACTTTCCCAAAAATTCCCCCCATAAATGATGCAGGAACCGTTCTGAACGTTGGGTCCGAGAAAGAGGGCGATTTTTAATTCAATTTCTTTTTTTTTTTGCGGGGGGGGGGGGAGTTTGCGACTGCGAAAGTGGAATTTTTTGAACAATAAAAAATTATTAGTTCCCCTGACACTGAATTGCTGCCCCAATGATAATAGCATACGCTGTGTGGTGGCAAAATACTTTTGACAAAATCCTTATGACAAAAAACTTTCCGCTAAGCAGTAAACTGTCTGTGCTCATCCAACTGTACAAACAGGTTTTGGGTAGTGTGCTACGTTGAAGTTGAGGAATCCAAACTGTCATCCCCTTCAGGTTCTTTTTCATCAAGTGCACCATATCTTTGAGGAAAGGACGTACGGAAATACTTGACGCAACGAGAACTATATACGAGCAGCCAAAACTCCCACTCGCCAGACCGAAGATTCATTTCAGTTAAACGCCAGAGTAGTATCAGCTTTGATTGCACGTTCCTTTTGTTCTGAATATTGGCCATTCATATTCGTTAGCATCAGTAAATGTAAATTGAATGCTCAAACTAAAAAGTTATGTCTACATTGGGCTATAAAACAATGCAGCTACACAACGATCAAAAAGGACCGGTGTACTGTTTGTTATGATACAATTGATTACTAAAAGACATGAATGATCATATAATTAGGTAGAACGTAAATTTTAACGAAGCGTAAATACAACCTCTTATAAATAGAAAAGTGAAACAACCAGATTTCTTTCGCAGCAATGATAGCCGCAAAACTAAACGGTCGCGTGGGAAAGGCTGGCTGCAACAGAAGTTGCGGATCGCACTCGCTTTCACAGCTGGCATTACACCTGGAAATGCTTGCACCAGGTTCCCAGAATACCTGGCGGGCAGACTACGTAACATCACGTGACTAGACGGCGGTTCTGAAATTACAAATGGTACCGCCATCTATTGCATTGAAAGCACAACTGAAAACAAAACCACCCACGACCCGCTACCCACTATCCACTACTTTTAATGTCACTCTCCTGACAAACCACGCTTCTCACAAATTTTATTTTGAGTCCAGCAAAAGCATTTCTACGTTCTCTGTATGCAGGCCTATTTATGCACTTAGGCATCCCCTCATTTTTCACAGTCATAGGTTTTCTCCTCTCTAATTTAGTGTTTTACCTATGTGACTGTGTGTTCTCTTGAACTTTTCTATTTAGCATTAATCAGGGCGTGAACTGCCGTAAACTGGTCCAATAACCCTGTTGTTTTAATAGTTTAATGACCATTTACAAATTCTAGTTCTTAAAAATAGTATAGTTAGAACACAATAGGGCAACTTCACCCTCTTGGTATGCAAAGATATTTAAATGAGGCTTTAGGCTTAGGCTTTGCAATTTTATGAAAACCCAGTTCACTTTACTGGTTTCTGCAACCGAAATATAATTATGTAACACACTTGGCCTATTTGATACATTTAGCTGTATAGTCCAGATACATAAAAGTTGCTTATTGATGTGTCAGACTCAAAAACACATTAATCATAAAAGGCTTCATACAGGGTGGAAGCAGAATTGAGCCAAGACTGCTCGCTGTGAAGACAGGCAAAAATAGAAAAGGAGCTCAGTTGGCAGTTCCATGTTGGCCAGGAAACACCACTAAGGCCAATTGAGCAAGAAGCATATCTAAAAGCACTTAGGGGCAGTCTGAGCATAACCAAGAAACCTGGGCTGATTAAAAAACAGATTGAGTGGACATCACACTATGCCCCATCTATAAACCATTGGACATTCTCCAGTTGGTGGATGCAGTTTGTCGTAAAATCCAACGTTCCATTGACAAATTCACTTTAAAAGGGAGTGGTTGGGTGATAAACCGCTCCGACGAACCCACAATCAGAGTGAAAATATTGACCCACTCAGGCCGACCTCGCAGCATCAACACAAACCCCTGACAGTAGTTGTAATGCCAGCCACATGTACAGTACATAATGTGACTGTTCCACCTTTGTTGTGCCTGTTACAGTAGCTTGGTTGTGACTGAAAGTCTAGTAGTTTCTGGGTGGCCTATCTGTGGCTAGCCCACCTCACCACGTACCAGTTCAACATTATTTTGTTTACATTCGTCCGCTGTTCTTCGTGATTTCACTGATAGCATGGCAAAGCTTGTTTGGTCAGTACGATCCTTCACTTGCTATACGAACAGTTCAGGTTTAGTGTTTCCCTTAATTTGGGCATAGTTCATAGAATCCCTCTCCTTAGCTAATATTCCTGTTGTCAGCTGGTTCCTGCATTTGAGTGGTCTAAATGGTTCTTGTTTATCGGCAGCGAGAGAGGATGATGTTGACTCGTAAATTCATTGGTAATCATTTCAACTAATTTGCCGAGCAACCCAAAATGTCATTACACTACAGGAGTAATGTATTCTTGAATGTTTATTATGTTAATGTAGCATACTATCAATGGTATAATGCATGACGCCTATCTGATGGGCCATCATCACTGAAATTGTCAAAATCTTAGTTCTGTGATGGAGATTGCTATTCTCTAACTTACCAATAACAGACTAATGCAGTTTTGCCGAGTTCTGGGGGTTGTTATAGGTGCTTCAGAATTTAGTAACTCATGGTGTAAGTAATTGATGTCCATGATGAATAGGCAGTTTACCGGCAATAATTGCTCGTTTCTGAGCAATGGGTAGGCCATTGTCGAGGGATTGGAGGGAAATCTCACGAGTGCACTAGCGCAAATGGATTTCCATATACCCTCGAGACGATGGATTACCCGTTTAGGGCAAACGAGCAATGATCGCAAGTAAACCGCTTTTTTCACGGATATGGGTTTTAATGGTAACGCGTGACATCAAGCTAACTTATCGACTTACTTGAGTGTAAAGAAAGTTTTAATCGTAAAATTTTAATTGTAAAATTTACAATTAAAATTTTATTTGTGAATCATAATGACTTTAAGAATTTTTACATACGACTGATATAAATTCCTGAATGAAACTTCCAGGTTAGAAACTTCCTGTCTCTAACAGTCCGGAAGTAAGGGAAAGATGTCCCTTTACCAAGCCCCAGTTACTGACTTTTATATTTAAGCTAAAGCTGTATTTGTTCCTACTTTAATAGTTTAAATAAGATTACAGTATAAAATGCACTATTCACTTGAATCATAGGTTTTTAGTTGTTTTTCAAAGTGTCAGTAACCTAGTTTTCATACCATCGGGACAAAAGGTTGCGAGGTTAGGCTTAGCTTGCAACATTTTTTTCCGTGTTGGTAACGTGAAAAATGTCGACAGTAGCAAATGCCCGTTTATGCTGTTTTGCAATTGGGTATGCTGGCTGAATTTGCGTCAAGGAGTTATGAAAAGTCAGTCGTTATGTCACGTGGTGGATTAGTGGTTATGTACACCTTATAAAAGTTTTAGATAATCAAAAAAGTGTGGATTATCAATATTAACCAACAGTTACATGTGTTGGTTTTCTGACTATGTAGCGACTACACTTTTAGCATGGGGATGTGTTAGCATGACCTCACACCATGCAATAAGCCTTGTTAACAACCCCAGGTTGCAGACCTTAAAACAGTGTTTGCTTGTTTATTGGTAAAAACCTCCATCCTTGCAGTCATTATGGGCGAGATTAACACTTGGCGATCTTCTTGATGGTTTGTTAACATTGTCAAAACACTGATCTACTAGACTGAGGTTCAGTCTAGTAGTGCTCTAGTCCTTACACATCCCTTAAATACAATTTTCATCATTGCAAACCCTATAGTTAAGGATGGTTCTTGAGTAGTGTCAGCTAAGTAGATCATCTTTAAGTATAAAAACTACTAAGCGACAGTTGCTCCTGGTGTTGATACGTAATGCACGCCTGTTCTGAGTGGATTCCAGAATTCCTGTAATATTGCATCCAAAGTTTTACTTGCGTTTTAAAGGTATCTCACTTGCATCACTGTTTTAAAAGACCTCGTTACAGATCCGGTGATTTATCAGAGTCTTTGAGTGTAATTGCACTATCAAGCTAACTTATGTAAAATTGTCTGTAATGTCGACTACTCAGAGAACATGATGTACGTTTATAATTTAAATTCTGCTATGGATTAAATTCTTGAATGACTGTTAATTTTAGTATTACGGGGATAATTTCCATCTTTTGTCTTTAGGGCGTAGCGTGTAGCAATATCTTTGCGCCATGTATGAGCGGATGTCAAGGACTTGGACGTGTGACATCAGAAGCAACTTTGCTTGTGCGATTCCTCTCGAAGCTCTAACACTGGAACACTGGGCTTCATACATACTTGGGGAGGAGAACTCTTGATGTGAAGCACTGTGGGATTGGATGGTGTTTGTCTGTTGTTTTGTAAGTTGTGAATGGTCACTTGGCTCTAAGAGCCGAAGCAGATGACTGCGGCTAGAGATTTCCAGAGAATTCGGCTTGCAGTTATAAAAGGCTTGAGGGAATGCCTTAAGGAAATTTCTTTACGAGATCATGTACGTGCCAGAAAATACAGGGTATGGTGGCAGTTTGATGTATGGTGTCAGCCCTCAATATGCGTAGATGACCAAAGAATATTTGTGGCAAGGTTCTCAACAAATGAAGACCACTAGGCTATGGTAGGAAGATCGTGATTTTGTAGCTTTTTAAACAACTCGCTCGTAGTGGATTATGTAGCAATACTAGCTACGCCCTCGGAAGACACTTGCGTACGCTTCGGCTCTTCCACTTGAATCCTTTAAAAAATCAAGACCCCTTAGGTTTAAAATGCGGTTTGACCCTTGCTGCATGTATGTAGTATCTGCTGCTCTCCCTATCATTCCTGCTGATCCTGCCGACTTGCTTTTTTGGTAGCTCCATTTACACAATCAACTGCCGAATTTCAACGTGCTGACTCCCATTATAATGCACCATATCGTTATGCATACATGATTCAAATTCCAACGGTTCGGGGTCGACCTGCGTCACACCTCATGTCCTGTCCAGGCCCCGTGTTTCCCTTCCATGCTTCAGAGTAGTCCTATCCTGTATTTGTATGTTTGTAGCAGCACTCTCTAAAACATCATATGTCAAATTACATAATTTTGTACCAAACAAAGCACTTCCCAACACAATCACACTTCAGGCTGAACACTACCCTACCTAACTCAGTTCTAGAGTCTGAGGGCGAATAACCCTCTAGCCCTAAAATGTTCAATATCATTCTCATCACAGAAACAAATCAAAACTTGTTCAGAATTTCCAAATCTGCAGCCTAAGCTATAGCTATTAGAAAGAACTTCCCTATCCTCAAATCCATTGTGCACAACCCTTCCTAAAATCGCAACTACATCCAAAGCATATTGACCCTTTGAACCACTTCCCAAAGCACTTTCAGTAATCTCGACGTCACATACAACGCTAAGAGTTATCCCGACGTTTTAGGGATCCCGGCGTCTTGTTGCAACTCGTTCATTCACTGTTGGAAATCACGCTTGCACAATCTTCCATGAAGCTATCCATGGCGACTTGCTCATTCATGCTCGGCAGCTACAACACTCCTGGCACTCTCTATCCCAATTATATAAAAGCATTATCAATAAATCTGCTGCGACACTTAATCTTAAATGCATGACCTGTTCGATCTCTGGTTGCCTTATTAGTAGTAGACAGCTCTTTAATTTGTTGATGATAAAGGGTTAAACAAACGTAAGAAATTATTTTGCTTACCAATCCTGCGCGTAAATCATTTCATGCTGAGTAATACATGTTGACGATGAATTCGTCAAATACGAATTCCATGACAAAAATTCTTCTTCCTTGTCCCAGATGTGTAGGTAGTAGAAAATAATTCTTCCTAAAATTCAGTATTCAAGAGTTAGGCCCACACGTGAGCGGGGGTAGCAATATTTAAAAAAGATATTATCAACTACTGGGTAAATGTTACGATGCCTACAGGCCAATGCTGCCATTTTGATGTTCTGACTACTAGAGGTAGTCTGTTAGGAATACTACAAACCTCGATAGATGAAATAAAATAAAATAAACTTCTTCAATATTACTGCGATCGATGATAATGTCAAACTGAGCAAAAGCTAAAATTTATTAGCCTGAGAAAGGTGAACTGTCATCTGAGCTATCCCAATCTAAGATGACGTGCGGGAATGGTTAACTTCCTTTTATAAGGAGGGGGTCTTGCATTCACACCTGCTCATCGCTCGTCTGCCCAATTTCCTAGCATAATGAAATGGCCGAATAAGGAAGTTGCATAATAATGAGCCATATCTGAGCACTCTTGAATTGCAACTCCCAAGATGTGTGAACGCCCTCATCACCATCCCCAACTCATTCACTTAGATGGGCAATGGCTGCATTCCAAAGTTGCCAATGTCAGTCTAAGGACATTGCTCAAATTTCACGTGTCTGTGTTGTTACACCAACACCTGTCGAATAAACCTACAATAAGTAACTCTTATTAGTTATGCAGTAATGCGACTGGTTACATCGGGTACCTCATACACTTTTTCATTTGTGGTATTCTGTACATCGCTATATTGTTTTTTCTTCAGTTTCTCAGTCAATTCTGTATGTATAGCCTCCATAGGTCTACAACAAGCCTTTCATTTACTGGCTCTTGACAAACTATATGTATTGTTTTTATTCATTAAGCACTGTTGTATCAAACTTGATTTCCATTTTTATGTATGCATTTTTTACAGTTTAATTTTTTTGAATAATTTTATTGCAAATTTTATTACTTATTTTAGACTCTTTTATCGTGCATTGTTTTATCCCATGTCAGCTTGTCAGTGTGCTGTTAAGTAGTTACATGATTTTGTAGCATGCTGAATTGTAATCCTCGGCATTGTTCATGTGCTATGATGAGTTTGTTTTGTTGATTCCTGTAACTTCTGCCAAATCAAGGTTTTTCATCCCAAAAAAAGCCATTATGTTTAAAATTTTTGAATGTCATACTTTACGAATGCAAAATTTCTCAAGTCGAATATTCTGAAGGAAATTTTAATTGAAGGCCAGTTTCCTATAAATTGTTAACTGGTTGAACATTGCGTCATCAAAATGAATGAATCAATGAATGAATGAATTTATTCAGGGAGTGGTGACAATTGTAGACACATACACACATACTCATACATACATATGCAAAAACAATCACAAAGTACGGTAAGCCACACTAAAACTAACAGCACTAAACTTAAGTGCACTCAGTTCATAAGGCTGACAAAATGCAGCAATTTGCATGCAGCTCATGAATGGAAGCAGCGTGTGCGCAGCCAATTACCAAGCAGGTTCAAATGAGATGGTGCTTTACGAGCAACTACCATCAACAGAAGCCACTGGGGGTCGAAGAGAGCACATTAAACCGAAGTGTTCCACATCCTCCTGCCACATACCGCAGTAACACAATGGTGATGGCCTCAACCCCCAACTCAAACAGTAGACCTTCACTAACACATGGAAACAATGAAGCCATGAAAAAACAACAGCAACAGTCCAAACAAGTCTGTCGAGGACGCACTAAACAGGTGACCTACCCACATAAACCACTCTTCTTACCAACTTGATCGCAAAAACAACTATACCACCAAAAAAAGATTACATGCACTGACAAAAATTTTAACTTCTGCTTCACATGGGCTCTCACGCTATCAGCTATCAGCTATCTCATTCTCTGCAAGGCCAGAGTGACCTGACACCCAGCTCAGTGACACCGTCATTCGTTCAAGGTGAGCTGCATGCAATTTAATTCAATTTTTTTTGTGCCAGCGAATACCACATGTCCTGCTGCTGAAATACATGAATGAGAAACCGGATGCGTGTCTGAGACTGGAAGAAAATTGAAGAGCAGTCCCTGCCTAGACCGGCCACGGTCTATCACAATGGATATGGCAAAAAGTTCTGCCAACATCAAACGTGGCTGAGTATTACCATGTTTAAATGCTTGCACCAATACCCTGCCACTATCAGTGCATGATCTCGAGACGTACCATTCCAGGTAGAGCTGAAACCAACCAGGACCCTACTGGAGCCAGAATTCTGTGAACTCTAAAACAATGCACTGAAGACTCGAGGAGCAAGCAGATTCCCCCTCCATTCACCAAAATAAAACCAGTGGCTTTGTTTTACATCGAGAGACAACCAGTAATCATTTGAAGGTGCATGTCCACATTAATCTGAAGCAAGCGTTTCCCAGTCATTAGTGCTGAACAGAGAAAAGGCAAATGAAAGTCGATCTATTACTTGATGAAGGCACAGTAAAAATCCCACAGCATCCAATGGCCACACCTCCAGTTATGCACAGTCAACTGTAGGAGCACAGTAGTACAGCTTAAGTCTGATTTCTTGAGTACGACATCCACTGCCCATGACAGGTTCGAGACGAGGTATATTCTCTGTTCAACGAACATCAGTAACACAGAAGACACTACACCTCAAGTAAAAACCTCATCTGAGACCTCATTTGAGAGTTCCATTCGTATTGTACGCAGCGCTCCTCAACCAAATCCAAAACTGCTTACATGTTGATGTTTAGTTGTGTCAAGTTTGCAGCCACCAGCCTGATAGCTACTACATTCTGCGTAAGCAACCACGTTACTAACTGAAGCCACCAGGTGAATCAAGCCATTAAGTAAATAGCAAATAGTAGAGGACTGAAGCAATTGTTCTGAGGTATATTATAGCTGAAACCTTCAGAAACGAATGCACGTCACCTGCCGTCGTTGCAAAACAGTCTATCAGTAAGTAAATCCTTGCAAACATGGATGATTGCTCGTTACACCAGCAAAGGCCAGCGGAAAAAACACAAACTGCAACCAGGTGTGTCAGAAGCAGACGTATTGTCCGAAAACGCACGAAGAACCGAACAACCAGTTAACCAAGCCTCACGTACGCCAACAGAAACACAAAATATTGTATCATCAAATCTGAAACCTATAATGATCACATCGTTGGTATTAGGGCATCCAATTCCAGTATCCCGGAATCCCAGCAGATTTTAGTCCTAAAAATCCTGGGGTTGGTCCCGCCTAAATCCTCGGAATTTTAGTATTGAAAAGGACTAAATGTGCGTAAAAAACGTTACACAATAATTCCTTATTCATGAATTGTAATGCTGAACAAAGTTATAGAATGCACAAAAAGGTAGTAATAGAATCAAAACGCAGAATGTGCTGACCAAGACATGAAAAAACACTGAGCCGAAAACAAAGGTAGTAAAACCTTATTTTGTAGTACCGATTAAAAAATGCGTAGCAGCGATACCATCATCAGTGGATAAAATATACAATAAAAACACCTTATATTATAGATCCTTGGCTCCATTTTCTTATTATCGTAACATTTTGCACTACAGACATTAAAAATGGAAAACGTTCAGTTATTTAAAATTACGCCAGTGTCATAAGTTTGTTGGAAACATTAATATACGAATGACGAAATAACATCGTATAGGTACTTTAAAATGCCTCACAGTGTATGAAGATAAGTGTTTCTCTATATACCTATGGGGAACATTTTAGAGTTGGCAGAGAACCATTATTATACATAAATCCAATTAAGCAATGGCATAATGCCTTAAAAACTATAATAAGAAACCAGAAGTGACGTGAGATGCCAGAATTTAAAGGAAAGTTTTCATAATACACCCGGTTTATCTCATGGTTCAATTTTTTTTTATTTCTGATCAGTAACACTAACTAATGGCTAGTTTCCTTACTTTATTCTAGTTCCTTGGTATCTCTTCACGTATATTTTTGTCACTGACTAGTTGTGTAACCAAAGGGCTGGATAAGATCTTAAGACCCAACAGTTTATGGTGACATTACATCCAAACGAAAAATACCTATTTAAATTGATTTCTAAAAAGTTTGAAATATCAAAAATCAAACTGCCTACACGAACACAGTGATTAAATACATAAGCAAACTTGCTGGGTATCATCTCCATAAGGCACAACTAATTTTTTTAATAAATTTTTGTTTCTTTTTAGGTTGCCATTCTTTGCATCAGAAACTAATTTGACATTATGCAAAACTGGAGAAAGTGCGAGAACCTTTTCCGTGCAGTACTTCAAGATACAAATGACAACAGATGCAGTTTTGGATTGCTCCTGTAGGAAATCTTGTAAAATTACTGTATACGAAACAAAGGTTCGAGAATTTAGTAACATGAAAGATATACTAAAATATAATGGTAGCGGTATTAGTGTAGGGTTTGGTGCTGCCACTGCAGACGTAGAATATTTCAAAACCATATTGCTGTACCCAGTTGATAAGTTCTTATGTGATTTTGGTGGTGTTTTAGGCATTACTTTCGGGTTTTGTACTTTATCTCTGTTTGCAATCATACAGAACACGATCGATAAAATAATTCTGGTACGCAGTAAAACAAACCCACATAAACACTGATTCTTCAAGAGATTTATTTTAATGCGAACTTGTGGAGCAAAGGCTGAACATCTGTTTCTTGCAATTTTTAGTAATGCATTTTCATCTTTTCTATTTTATAACATTTCTGAGAGTTGAGACAATTTATTAAAAATACTAGTAAGACCATAACTTCTATTTCTTTTACCATAGCAGTTTCTCCAGGACAGCAGCAGGTATTGGTCGTTGTTTTTTGTAGAAATCCTGTTGAAGGATGTTCGTCAAAACAGAGTGGAAAAAACGGTGCACGACAATACAGCGATGTCTTAACAGCGAGACGACAATACAGTGCATTACACAACAGTGCACGGCAAAGCAGTGGAATGACACAACAGCGCGAAAAACGTAACAGCTCAACGACAAGATAGCTAGGGATAAAACAGTGTGCGATAAAATAGCGCAGAACGTTGCCTAAAATGATGACGTTTCGAGCATTGTCATTGCTCTCCATGGATCAGAAGCTAGGGCTCCAAAATTTCTACACATTTACGACGATTTTTTCATGTGCTGATGAGGGAGGCGGAAGGGAGTAGATGGGTAATTTGGTGCTTGTGGGTGTTTGTTCTTTTCTACCTACTTAGGAAAAAAGAAAATGTCAGCAACAAGTTTTAAAACGGGATGTTATGGGATCTGAGTACAAATAACAAGTTTGAAGTAAAAGTTTGACCAACATAACATTACACCGCTGAAGAGCTACAGATAAATGAGTGGAGCAAAACAAAGGTAGGCGAAGTGAAAGGGGTGAACAGGGGAAAAACTATCGTCAATAAAAATAAGCAAACGTAACACTCGATAAAATCAAATCAGACTTGCAACTAACAGTTGTGGGCAATGCCAAGAAGACAGTTGAGCATTTTTATAAAGTTTAATTCGTAATTAGTTTTTTTACCTTTTTTATTTACTGTATTATTGTCTGTTGTTTTATTGTCTTCATAGCTTCTGTTTGAATTAAATGTAAATTTTTGCCCTTATTTTTGGCCGAACTAAGGAAGACATAAGAAGTGCCCGAAAGCAAAAAAATATCTCTCCGCCACATATCCCCATCAGCACATAAATTTTTTTTTGATAGAGTGTGCATGTTGAGGAACACTAGCTTTGTACTTTTTTTTGATGAGAGTATTGACAATGTTCGAAACACCACCGTTTTTAAACAACTTTTTTTGCTGTTTTGTAGAACTTTGTTTCATATAAGCTATATTGTCGTTGCACTGTTATGCCGTCATCCTGTCTTGTCTTGCACTGTATTGTCAGCACGCTGTTATGATGTTGTTATTTTGTCATGCGCTATTATTTCCGCGTTGTTTTGACAGGATAACCTGGTTGGAAGGGGTCTTAAATAAGGTATCAAAATATTTCTGAGTATATATATTATAATAATATAATATAATATAATATATATTATATTATATTATATATTATATATATTATATATATTATATATAATATATTATTAATATTTTTTCGTTAAAAGGTTTCTTTTTATTGTTCCTCAGCATAGCCAATGAATGCCTTTACTGCTTTATTTTGGATTTTTGGGAATTGATCCATGTACTCGTCAGTAATACCGCCATGTATTACCTACCATTTACTATGCAACCAAACGTCATTTGTGACTGAAGCCTGAAGTCAAATAAAGTGTACTATGTTTTGATTATTTAGGACTTTTCTTATTTTATACAGCGATGGAATCCTTTGCCTAATTTTCGTAATCTATTTATTAATAGGTGAATTACATTTCAACTGACCATCATTTATCATGCCCAATTTTTTCCCGTTTGTAACCTCATTAAGAGTATAGCATTAAACGTATTATTACTTTGCACTCTTTTTTATGTGTGATTATCATACCGACATTTTTATTCACACCTGCGAGGTTTGTGTTTCAATAAACCATGTTTTCTCAGAACTAATATACTATAGTTCATTATTAATTAACTTGTCATTTAAAACATAATAATCAAAATGCAAGCTCCAGTTTTTAATTAAAAATCATAGTAGAATGAAAGCATGATGACGTCATCAGCATACAAAATTAGAGTGATATTCCTGTCAGTTTCATCCAGGTTATTTACGTAAAATAAGTTAATGATTCGTCCTTAAATAGTACTCTTCTGAGCACGAAAATTGTTGTTTCCCGTTCACTAAAATCGTCTCCTAGTTTAACACAGCTTTTTCTGTCTGTCTTAATTGTAATGAAGTATATTTTAAATTTTTCCTCTCATTAACACTGGCGATAGCCAGTGTTAGTAAGGGTCGACCTAGGATCTCTGTGTTAAACTCTCAACTTTAAAAGCTTATAACTCGTTCAAAAGTAAACATATTTAAGCCAAATTTGGAATCTAGCCTTGACTAGTAAAGGCCTGTCTGCAGTCCAAAAATTGTGTAATTCGGTCCAGCCAAACCCGAGATGAAGACAGGGGCCAAATAGACAACTTCTTGTTCTGCTTCTTCTTGTTGTTGTTGTTCTGGGGATACTTTCGTCTGTCCTCTCTACAGGTCAAACCATTTGTCCTATAAAGCTGGTTCTTAGCTCATTTTACAGGTATTGCTCTGTAGATGTGCCCTTTTCATAAGGACTTTTCTAATTGGTCAAGTGGTTCAGGGGTTACGGAGCTCTAAACCACAAGATTGATTGTTTTACATTGTTTTAAACATTGTTATTATGCAACAATACCAATTAGCAAACTCCAGCTGCGAGACATAGACTGAAGATTAAAGGATTTGTTTCTATTGTTACCATTACGATAGCCAGATTAGTAAGGGTCAGCCTAGGGTCTCTTGTGTTAAACTATCAGCTTTGACCGTCAACTGCACTGTTTTACAGTTTAGCTGCAATTCTAAAAGTAACACGAATTAATAAACAAAAACGGAACGTTAAATGTTTAGAGTAAGGATCTAAAAGTCAAAACCTAGAAGGAACACGGACAAGCTTTGACAGTCAAGGTCTACGTGTAAAATTTGTCAGTAAGAGGCTGGAAAGCATTAGACCCGTACTACCCGGTGGTCAGCAATAAATACATTTTCACGAAAAACTGGAAATCATCCTACAATGACCCATGTGATGATCAAGTGGTATGGTTATACGTTTCCTGCTTTGCTTTACGTTGAAAATTATTTTTCAATTTAGTAACATGCCAGCATATTCGTAGCAGAGAGCATTATGATAATCCTCTACCATAAATCTACGAAATATAATAAAAAATTCTAAAGCATCAAAAGACAAAATGCCAAACTTCACAAGAACATTGTGTTATTAAAGTTCCAAAACAATATTCTAAGAACAAAGAAAACCTGCTGCAACCGTTCATACACACGTTCCGTCCGAAGAGACTAGAACTAATCTAACCACCGGGTAGTAAGGGTCTAATGCTTTCCAGCCTCTTACTGACAAATTTTACACGTAGACCCTGACTGTCAAAGCTTGTCCGTGTTCCTTCTAGGTTTTGACTTTTAGATCCTTACTCTAAACATTTAACGTTCCGTTTTTGTTTATTAATACCACTTTTGTCTATATAGCCATCGGATATGTTATCACCTGCATCGATGGCTTTTAGTAGATCTATCAGAATTGACCACGTAAATTAACCTTGATTTTTGTCATGCATCGATTTGTACCTTTTTCCTGGGAACCAAACTGGTTTTTATTGATGAGTTTAAAAGGAATGGCTGTGCAGCTAAACAAATTTCGATAATTTTAATAATGGTTGCAGCATTAAAATTGATCTGTAATTACTTAAGTTCCACTTATTTCAACTTTTGTAGCTATGATATAGTTCTTGTTGCTTAAATTTGTCTGGCCATGTATCTTCTTTTTTATTGATTCAGTAAATTTGAATAACAAAAAACTTTAGGTTTTTTCATTGTAGTGAAAGGTACCACTTTAAACCTGACAAGGTCAGAAAACCTTTTAACTAATGTTTCTAAAAATTAAATCTATTTTAAAGGTTTTTTTAACATAGGTAGTCTTGTGCAATGGTATATATTTAGTTTTACTTTTATTTTTTTTCATATCTTCTTCATCGTTTAAACTATTTTTTTTAGAATAGGAATTTGATTAGCAAAAGTTTTGTGAAAATTTGGTACTTAGTTCATAAGTATTTTCATCCTTAAATGCATTTGTTGTTTGGGCATCTAAGTTAGGTATCCTTCTTTTCCTTTAAGATTGTTTTTTTAGCCAAGATCTTCTTACTCTTTTTTTGTTTTCCCTAAAACGTTTCCACAATAATTTTTTTTTTAATCTGACTAATTTACCTTTTTTGAAGTAATGTGGTAATTGTCCAACCGTCTGCAAAAAGGTTTTAATTTTATGAATTTATGTCCAGAACATTTTTTCCAAAAATTAATTGAATACTTCCATATCTTGATGCATATTTTCATTTTTTGTTTTGCTATCGTAGCCTTATATAATTTTTTCATGTTTTTTTTTTCCAATCCGTTTCAGCAAGACCAGTCAGTGTTATTTAGTTGTCTAATTATGTTTCTCTCGTTTTATTCATACATAACAGTACTTTTTTTTATCATTGGCTTCCCTCCTCTTACTCTATATTATCTTCTATAATAGTGTAGTGGTGGTACGCAATTTTTTCTGAACAACATAATTTCCTTTGATGGCACGTTTCCTAACCCTAACAAAGATGTGGCATAAAAAATACCTAGTTATTTTTCCTGTCCGTATCTCTTCATTATTACTGAGGTTACCATTGGTTCCACTCCAAAGAAAACCATAAGATTTTTATCATACCTTTAAGATGGATCCATTGGATTTTTGACAAGATTAAAGTTTAAATCCTCATAGCTACAAAATTTTGTATTTTTTAGACACTTTGTTTTGATTTTTTCCTTCATTCTTTTATAAATTTAGCTTGACTAGCATCATCTATAACAAGTTATGAACTTCATATCTTTGTTATTCATTTTAAGTTTTAAATCAATTGCACCATTTTGTGGTAGTTGCTTTAATATCCTGCCACTTCACACTGTCAACAAAAATTCGGATTCCACCTCCTGTCGTGTTTTTTTTGGCAGCGTCCCAAACTTTCGTAGTTGGGAGTTTTATAGTTAAGAAGTTCCTCTTCTGCTTTTTTTATCATGATATTTTGTTAACATTATAACATGCCAGTTAACTTTAGAGTTGTGTAAGTCTGTCATGAACTCATCCCAATTTCGTCTAAAGCTTCAAATGGTTACGTGGATATTAATATGTTGTTCCAAGCTTGTAAATATGGTTTTCTGTTAATATTACGAAATTATCAAATGTATCCTTCACAAATACTTCATTCTGTTCTTTCTGTGACTTTTCATTGAGTACTGGCATTTAGAATATTGTTTTGCTCGTTTTGTTTTGTTTCAAGTTTATTTCTTAGTTCATGATTATTTTATTTGTTTATTCTA
This sequence comes from Lithobius niger, assembly GCA_023313725.1. Taxonomy (NCBI): domain Eukaryota; kingdom Metazoa; phylum Arthropoda; class Chilopoda; order Lithobiomorpha; family Lithobiidae; genus Lithobius; species Lithobius niger. Next base: position 67,054 of record JAHWFP010125476.1, on the reverse strand, counting down.
CTGGCACAAATTTGTAGTTTCCGATTTTTAAACCACACGAATTTGTAATAATTTCGCTTTGCCAATTGTGTTGTTTTTCATAAGACTGATTAATAAGAAGGTATTAGGTACTCTTTCATTTCATTTTCGAAGAAATCATCGTTGATAACTATTTTCTTTCCTGTGATTTAGTTTTAGATCTCTTTGTTCTCCGAGTTTAAATGGTCTTAGCCGAATTCTGGGCGGTACACTGAGTATTTTCAAATCTGTCAATTCTGGAAGTAATGGATATGTAGGCTGTGGATGACTGTACACAGGAAGAGTCAAGAGTCTCTTGCACCCACCAAAAGCCCTACTGCATTGGAATTACGCACTCGTAGGACTTTGTTTTGTTCCTAAGATTGGGACCACCATATGATCTTCCATTTGGGTGCCCTGCCCCATCAACCTCCAGATATAAAATTTAAATTGTTCCTGTGAGAAATATACGTTTCGTTCAATTGGGGAAATATGCGCATGGCCCAGCGAAAATGGCCTGCTAATTAAACAAACGAGATACGTTTTATTACATCTTCAATGTAGCCCCACAGCCACATGACGGCTTCCCTGCACGACCCATGAAATTGTCCAGTGCACCCATCAAAGGTCCGACAGCACTGACAATACACAACTGACACATAGGACCAAGAGTTGTCCCTAAGGGTTGGCCGCTGCACGAGCTTATGTTGGGGCACCCCACCCCCCTCAATCCCTATGTATAAAACTGATTTTTATTCCTGTGAGAAATGGACTTTTGCTTCTCATTGGGGAAATACGTGCTTGGCCCAGCCAACGTGGTCACCGAAAACAGCATTCTAATGTGATAAACAGGATGTGTTTTATGACATATTCGATGTAGCTCCCACACCCAAATGAGGGCTTACCTGCACGATATGGAATTTTTCCAATGCGATACACTCACCAAAGTTCCTACGGCACTAAGATTTAAAGCCTGCCTCATAGGACCAAGGTTTGTCCCTAAGATGAGGGGAGCATGCATGAGCTTGCATTGGGGGACCTCCCCAACCCTGTAGTGACCAAGTTTATTTCTGTTCCCTACAATGAACACGACTAACACCCATGGGTTGAGCAGCATAATTAAAGAGTGCAGGTGCTGTCACCTACACCAGTTCGTCAATTGACGACAATTGATGACGAGGAGCGGGGAGGGGAAGGGCTTATTTCTTGATACATATTACTTGAACGTTCCCAATCAACTGCCCAACAAAGGGTTGTTTTTTTGTTTAGTTAAAGGAACATTGATAAACTTTTATCTGAATGTTGAGGGGCGTGGTGCCCCAGTGCAAGCTCATGCAGTGGCCCCCATCTTAGGGACAAACCTTGGTCCTATCTGTCAGGTGTATAATCTCAGTGCTGTAGGACCGTTGATTGGTGCACCAGACAATTTCTTGTACAATGCAGGGAAGCCCTCACGTGGCAGTGGCAGCAACATTGATGATGAAATTAGCATGCCGTTTTGGCAATCACGTTGGCTGGGACAATTGCATATTTATCCAATTGGATCCAAACGCCTATTTTTCGTAGGAACAAAGTTAAATTTTATATCTGAGGGTTCAGGAGGCAGAGGGCTCCAACGCAGTGCCCCCAAACTTAGAGACAAAACAAAGTCATGTACGTCAGGAGCATAATTCCAGTGCTGTAGGGCTTTTGGTGGGGTGCAATTTATTTTTGACTCATCCTGCATATTATGTAGTTCTTACTTTGTTTTTTTTTGGCGTTTCCACTCCAAAACTTTCTGTATTTCTAATTCGTCAATATGTTTTAGTTCTTTTTGGTCATAGTGTAGTTTAGTAACAGTCGCATGCAAATCCTTCGTGGTTGGCTCAGCTTCGTTCATCGTTTTCGACTTTATCCTCTTGAAGTTTCGTCCTTTTTTAAGCTTTCATTTTCCTCTTTCATTTCATCTAATTCCTTGTTTAAAAATCTATTGTGTCTCCGTTTTTTTTCTACTTTTGGTAACACTTTCATCTAGTTTATGTTCCATTCTCAACATTGCTTTACTTCCATCGTGCCGATTTTTACTTCTTGATCTTGCAGCTTCTGGATTATCTTCTCTTTCGTTATTTGACAAAACTGGCTTATCTTGTTATTCTGAAGCTGAGATTGTTCCTTGTTTTATTCATCAGTTACACAACCATTCCATTTTTACTTCAAAGATTTTACTTTCCATTTTGTACAGCTAACTCCATCACAATTGAAGTAGTACGTTGCTTTACTCTTCCCAAAAGATAAAAAATTTCCAGATTTAAAGGTTTATCTTACACTCTCTGCATCGTGGTATTTTTACTCTGCTTTAAAAGACTCCTTTCTTTACAAAACTCTACTAAAAACTCTTATAAAGTTTCTATCGTCATTTGAGTAGTTTTGTTAAGGAAGTTGCGATAGTTGTGATAGTATTTCATTTTAGAATCGGCACATATCTTATGTGCATGCACGACCAGTCCACAAGCTAGCATTTATGCACAGTGAGGAGAATCGCTGATTCACAAACAAGTGTAGAAATACTGTGCTCACCTTTCGGATTCAGCTAGATTTCTTATCAGTGGAACTCCCTTTCTTCGACCTGAGCCCTGCTTACTCCACTAGAGGCCACTCTTTGAAGATTTTAGTTTAGCGCTCCAGACTGGAGTGTTGGAGGCATTTTTTTATGTGAGGGTAGTGCCTGTTTGGAACTCCCTAACTGATGAAGCAGTCTCGACGACCTCTATGAGTAGTTTTAGAAGAGTTTATATAAGTTGCCGCTGTACAGGTTCTCATTTCATGTCCAAGAGCTCCTTGGTTCGATCCTGACCTCATTCACCCCTGGTATTTTCGGGAAGAGCCTTGTGATGCCTCGTGCTTATGTCGATTGTGGCATGTAAAAGATCCTAAGAATTTCCGATTGGAATTACCTAGCAAAATTTTCCTTCTCTCCATCTTTCGCCATAGCTACTGTTGAAAGCGTGGCAAACCTACAGCTATCCAGGTTCTTGAGGTAGCAGTATTAATTATAAATTATCATGCTGCATTCTTCGGATTGGTGTTGGTGGCTCTCCGCCCTTCCAACGTCCACTCCACTTAGCAGTAAGAAACCTTTTTTATTATTTATTTTATTATATCGCAGCTATTAAATTACATAAAACGCTCACTAAAGTCTTCTAACACTCACAGTATTGTCAAGAATGAGGATGCCGAGTTACTCCAGTGTTCAGTGAAGTTTAACTCTTAAAAAATAGGTAAATAATTGGAGCACCGAACCAGGTCAGCCAGCCATGCCACACTCTCCAGCATAGTCTCATAATCTTACATTAATCTTACAATCTTGTAAGTTAAGCTGAAAATCATAATAATAATTATAAAAATAATATTTAAATAATATTTTATTCAGCATAAAATCATGAAGTATGCATTCCTTGTGAGTGCACTGAATGCATAAACATACTTGTATAAACAATGAGCGCTTCTGTAAACTCATAGAGTAATTCAGCACTGAAGCTTCACCGCATCAAAACAGTTTGTAAACCAGCAGTAAATTTTCTGATTCCTCAGTGGTACGTCACCACTGAAGCATCGTACTTATCAACTACAAGACTGTGGTTTTTGGACTGATCCATCGACTAAAGATGGTGGACCTGCTGTTGTTTCTTCTCTAGGATTATTACATAACGTAATTAACAAAATGTGGGACGGTTGTCACACAGAGGTTTCACAGTAAACATAAGGAGGTAACAAGCCACTATCCAATAAGAAATAAATTTATTTATCAGCCAGTATTTGCATTAAAACTGCTTAGTAATGTGCCCTGACAACGCAAGCATCGATGGTGAGTATCTTGGGAAACAGGTAATTTATGGTCAAGATTATGAACGTGTATCATATTCAACCATTTACACACACCATTATGCGAGTTCGTTCATAAAAGACTTAAGCGTTACGTCGCTTTTGGTGGAATCAATCAGTTTTTTGTGTAATCAGTCTAAGAGTTGTTCGGTCAGTTTTTGAAAGTGCTCATAATTTATAATAACTTGGTTGTTTCAAAATATGCTACATTTGCATTAAAAAAATTAGAAGGAATCTGGTGATGTTAGAATAAAGTCAGTTTTAAAAAAGTTGACTTTCAACCCAAAATTAGTTTAAAGAAATTAAAATAAAAGATAATTACAATTAAAAAAGAAAAATGCAATTCAGCATAATCTTCAAGTAAAGAATAATGAAAGACATAAAATAGTAAAAAAAAAGCATAAATGACATGGTAAAATCCAGCATACCCGAAAAAAGAAATAACTAGACTGGGAATATATGGATAAGTGACATTAATGATAGTTTGGTTTTACAGTAGGAGTTATTAAAGTCGTTAATCATGGCTGTTTTCAGTTATTCTTTAAAGTCCTTTATCTTATCAGTGGTCAAGATGTTTAATGGTAACTTACATAGTTATAGTAATAACAGTAATAATAATAATAATAATAATAATGCTTTATTTATTTCCTTTTATGTTACAGCAACAACAACACCACAAATCTATTCTATATATAACGAAACATAAATTGATGATTAATACAATTACTATAAATTAATACGAAAACAAAAGCCAAAACTTATTATACAGAAAGAGACACACGAAGGGCATCTAAGCCCTTGTTTGTGCTATCTCAATTCCTCAGTTAGTATATTATGTTATCTTAAAATACCCCTTCCTTAAATCAATCTTCATTTATCATTAATGGGTTTTTGTTATTCTGTTTAATTCTCTAAACGTACTACACTTATCAAAACCTACGTCCAAGTTATTAAATGTATTTGCAATGTAATAGTCCGAATTTCTTTTTGCCGTATTCATTTCTAATTTTCGGTTATGTAAATTTTCTTTCATTCTTTCTATTTAACGACCTAGTGTTTAACATCTTTTGTAAAATGCTTTGTTTGAAAAAATATATTTTTAATAATGACCGAATTTTTTAACCTCATTATGTTTAAAATTTTATTCCTACAAGCAATTCCTTTGTTTTTCTTCTGAATTTATTTTTTCGAAAAGTATTTTCACTGCTTTATTTTGTATACTTTGTAATTTATCCATCATATATTTACTGCAGTTTCCATAAACCTCAATCCCATATCTCAAGTGTGAATCAATCCATTCGTAATAAATTGTTAATAATAATAATAATAATAATAATAATAATAATAATAATAATAATAAAGTTTATTTCATAACGACTCGAAGTTTGATCTGCCAAACTTGTGTGAGTCTACACTTCAATAAATACACATAAAGATGAATAAAAATTAAATAAATGATCATAATTACAGTTGTTTTTACACTATTTACAAAAATCCTTACAATAAACAATACATCTCAACAGTATAACGCTATTTACATTTTCTATTTATTTTCCGTCTGTTGTATCCATTATTATTTCCTTTAAATTCCTTTTTAATTCATTTAAGCTTTGATAATTTAACGCGTTTTTTGGTAATTCATTAAAAATCTTTGGTACATACCACCTTTTGTTTCTTTGGCCATACTTATTTTTCCATCTTGGTATTTCAAACCTTTGAGAGTGTATTCGTAATTTAGATCTTTTTTCGTTATTATAATTTTTAAATTTATTGTCGTAATAATTTTTTGTTATAACCATATAGTCACACATTTGCAACACTGTAAGTATAATAATAATGTTTATTAACAGAAAGAAAGCACGAAACTCGACTGAGTTTGTATGTGCTGAATTAAAAAATCAATATTTACACAAATTATTATGCACATTTGTATATAGGACCATTTACGTATAACACATAGCATTTAGCACATATAATACTAGTAAGTAACAAAAACAAAAATTTAAAATTTAAAATTAGAAGTAAAATTAAAATTAGAACAACTTTAGTCAAAATCCTAAAAGACAATATAATCAGTTAAAATTTTGCTATATTGATAAAATCCACTTTTTTATTTCTTTTTTCATACCTGATGTATGTTTAATATTTCTTAGTTTTAATGGTATGGTATTAAAAACAGTTGGTACAACATATCCCAATCCTCTTTTACCATATGAGTTTCTCCATTGAGGTACTTTAAGCCATTCTGCCAATTCTCTTCTATCTCTCAAGACTGGTTCCTTAAATTCATATTTTAAGTAATTTCTTTGTATAATACAATTATAAACCATTTGTTTAACTGTCATTAATTTATATTGTTTAAAAAGCATTGTCGTATTTTGTCCGAGTTTTTTCCGAAAGAGTACTTTAATTGCTTTGTTTTGTATTTTCTGTAATTTATCAATATATCCGTCAGTAGTAAATCCGTTGATGCTACAGCTGTATCTAATTATTGAATTTATCCAACTTTCAAACAGAATTCTTTTTGAAGAAATATTTAGGAAGTCTTTAATTTTATGCAACATTGATATTATTTTTCTAATTTTAAATACTAGGTTATCAATATGTTTTAAAATTTCCAGTTTTCGTCTATTATCATACCAAGGTATGCATAGTCAACCACTGTTTCCAACTTTTTGCACGAACAGTGATTGTTTATCATTCGACAATCGATTTTATGTAAAGTAATTCCAGTAAATTCTTTCTTCATATGGGACGTTGTTATATTTAAGAAACATGTCTTTTCAGTGCTTATGTATAATTCATTAAAGATGAACCATTTGTTGAGTACGTTAAAATCATGTTGTAAATAATTTACCATTTTCTTATGATTGTAATTTATTGCCAAAATTATAATGTCATCTGCATAGAGCGTCATATAAGTGTTCCATTTAATATTTTGCAAATCGTTCACATATAAAAGAAAGAGCAAAGGCCCCAAAATAGAGCCTTGCGGAACACCGTGATCAGTTGGATACCAGTTACTTATTTCATTGTTTACACTAACACAACATTTTCTGTTTCTCAAATAATCAGATATGATATTCAACATTTTCCACATTATAATAATTACATTATAATAATAATAATAATAATAATAATAATAATCTTTATTATAATTACAATATGTACATATCCTAACCCTCGAAACTATTGTAGATAGTTTGTGTGAGTTCAATTAAATCATAATTGTCAGTTACATATTGTCAGTATATCGCAGCGTACTGCCTGTTGCATACGCTTGCCCATTTCACCCTTGCTAATTCTGATTGTCTTTTTTAAATTTAAATAATTTACTTATGATCTATCAAAGTAGATCTATCTACTATCTACTATCTACTATCTACTATCTACTTATGATCTATCTAATAGATCTGCAAAAGGTATTCTACCTCCTTGACAAAGAAATTCTTTGCAAAAAAATCGCAAAAATGGGTATCAGAGGTAAAATGTTGAACATTATAAATAGTTATTTAACAAACAGAAAGTGTAGCGTTAAAATTAGTAATGAACTCAGTGAATGGAAAGCTGTGACGTGTGGTGTTCCGCAGTGATCAAATCTCGGTCCACAACTTTTTCTGTTATTTTTAAACGATATCGACGATGTAAGTTGGAATAGTTTCATTACAATTTTTGCAGATGACATATGCATGCTATCTATTATTGAAAATTTTAAATTAATGATTAAAAACTTGCAAGAAGACTTTGATTCTATAAATGGTTATTTCAACGAAAATGAGTTATACATCAGTAATGAGAAGACATATTTTATGAATATTGCCACATCACATATGAAAAACGATCATTGTGAAATAAAAGCTCACAGTAACTTGTGTCATAAGCGATTGTAAGTGCAGTTTGATCAAAAATGTTGAGGAAGCTAGATATCTTGGAATTGTTGTCGGTAAAAAATGGAAGTTTTACAAACACATCGAAAATTTGATTGTTAAAATCAGACAGATTATTCCGCTTTATATTACGTTAAAAACCATATTAGTTTGAAGACAAAACATACACTTTTTGACGCTTGGGTAATGTCACACTTGAGATACGCTTTTACTATTTATGGTTCTACCACAAATGGAATTCTGCAAAAACTACAGAAAGTTCAAAACAAAGCTGTAAAAGTTCTTTTTAATACTCATGAAAATGAGACATCTAAGGAATTGTATGCATTAAATAGTATTCAAACATGTAAACAAATTATGGAATACAAGATTTTGACTAAGAATTATTAGGGTATTGAGTTTAAGAATCATATTGAAAGGAATGTACGATCAACACAAAATTGGATGACAGCACCTACATGGAGAAACTCATATGGAAAGAGAAATCGGCCTTACTTCATACCATCATTGTTTAACAAACTTCCAAGAAACCTAAGACATCTTCGTAGCCCTTATATAATGAGAAAAGAAATAAAGAAATGGGTCTTAAATAAATGCAGTTGAACAGCCATCATGCAAATATTTTAATTTTGTTATTGATTTTAATCTGCGAAAGTATATATTTAATTTTAATTTTTTTTAATTGATTTCTTTTGCACTGGTTGTCTTGTATTCAGATGATTTTTTTTTACTGTACGTACATTTTACCAATCTTTACAAGTAATTTTAATATTCTTTTAAAATGTATATATGTATGTATTTTACTCTCACAATGAATTCTATACGTGATGTGAATTAAACTAGTTTTTTTAGATAAAAATTTTAAATTATTATATGTAATTGTATTTTGTTTTAACCTGTTTTTTCAAAGAATTTTTAAATGTAATTGATTGCTTTATGTTGTGTGACTGGCATATGCAAGTTCAATGTTGAGTTTCATGCCATTTATCACTTAATAAATTTACTTAAATAAAAAAAATCTTCAACTGGTAAATTTCGTATTTAATTTTGTGTTGCTAATAAATATTCAAGCAGTGGTTTTTTTGAGTTCATTTAGATTATTGTAGTGGAGTGAATGTCTTTCTAATTTATAAAAAAAAGGTAGGTTTTATTGTTCTTCCCACCTTCATTATTAACCGATGTTGTGTATACATTTACAATAGCTGTAATGGTGGTTGTGCATACAATGGCTTAGTAATAATAATTATAATAATAATAATAATTTATTTAAGTATGTGGACATCAGGACACGAGTCCATACAAGTGTATGTGCCGGATAACAACAGCAGTTCAGTGTAAAACACCAGATAGCGATGTGGATTTTAACAAACATTAATAAAAAATAAAATACAGTACAACATTAAATACATAAAAAATTAAATACAGTACGTCAATAAAAAAATTAAAAAGTAAAAAAATGTTAAAAACAAACAAATATTATCGTACATCAGCAAGAAGAAATCAACAAGTCACATTGACTCTCTATTGAACATCCAGTTTTTAATTTCCTTTTTCAGTTTCCAAAGACTGTTAATGTTTCTAAGATTTTTAGGTAGTTTATTTAGAATTGTAGGAACAATGAAATTCATGGTTCTTTTTCCATAAGAGTTTTTAAAAGGAGGAATTATCAACCAGTTGTTATTATTTCGGATCTCTCTTTTAACAGGAATGTGAAAAGCTTTGTTAAAGTAAAATTTTGAAATTACTGTGAAATCCGAAATCTGTTTAAGTGTCATCAGTTCATTATCAAATAGAAGTTCACAAGATCTTTTTGTGCAATTTTCTGTCTTAAAAAGAACTTTACATGCCTTATTTAGAATTTTCTGAAGACGATTCACATTTCCAGACGATGTATAACCAAAAACTGGGCAAGCATATCTAATCAAAGATAAAATACAAGTGTTGAAAATAAGTCTTTTGTTTTGTGTACTAAGAATTTGTCTGATTTTGTAAAGGCCAGGCAGAATTTTTCTGATTTTGTTGACAAGGGTATTTACATGGTTAGTAAACTTCCAATTACTGTCAATCTCAATACCAAGGTATTTAGTTTGTTTCACCGTGTTTAGACTTTTACACTTACATTGTACTGAATCTTTGACATTGGTGCAATCACTATGATGTAGTTTAATATCCACATTTTCAAGGGTCATATGCGAAGTGGTGATAGGAAGGACACAAGTTTTATCAGAATTTAAGTAGAGTTCATTTGCAATAAGGTAATTATGAACCATAATAATATTAATAATAATAATAATAATCTGCTTTATTGTACTAATGTTGTTGAAAAACAGTACAGGCACGAAGTCAATTATGACTTGTGTGTGCAAGCAATAAACAAGTTACAACTTTAATCTATTGTAATTACATATATTATTATACATATACAAGTCTTAGTAATTTACTCATTATGTTAGTGTTGTTTATAATTACACTATGTATTTAGTCATTATCCAGTTTTTTATCTCTCGTTCCATTACACTGTCTTTTGATGTATCCTAATGCTAGTGGCAGGTTGTTGTAAATGTATTGAATAAGATATTTATTGCCTCTTTTAATAATAATAATAAAATAATAATAATAATAAAATTAATTTATTGAACTTGCTAACGAAACTCAAGTAGTTTGTATGTGTAGGACACATGTTTGAAGGGCTGCATAGAAACAAAACAGATTTGCATAATATATTTGCTTAATTTAATCAATATATCGCTAATCAAAACTATATACAATTTATACAGCCTACCAGGGCAGTAGGAAGCAAATTAACAGTGGTACGGCCTAACCAATTCACCAGCTAGGTGAATATGGGGGAGTGCTTTAAAGCTCCCGAGCAGGTTCCCAGAAGCTTAATCAATTTCTGGTAGTGCAGTGTCTTATTTGGCTCCTGGAAGCCACGTTTTGTAGGAATTTTTTATTAAATCGCAAGGATCACAGAAGGGGCGGATATAGGAATATATGGTGATAGCGGGGACAGAGAACTTTTGATGGCCTTTTTTCACGTTTTGTAGTTCACGTCACCGACTGGGGTGCACTATTTTGACCGCAAGCGAGTTGTTTCATGACCCCTCCGTCACCCACTTTCTGCCATGAGGCAGCTGTGCGCTATTACATATAAGATTTGGATGGAAAGGTGGAAATTAATTTTTGTTTCGTCTAAGCTTTAAGTGTATCCAAATATCGTATGGTAAGTGGGAAGTCCTGTGTTTGAGAGTCGGGGCAGTTAACTTAAATTTCTTTCTCAGAATATTGTAATAATGACTGTTAGCTTCTTAATAATAGTTAATATTGTTAATATTGACTACTTAATATTGACTGTTTGCTTCTTTTACTCTTCACCTTGTCATTTATTTTTTATTTACGCGAAGTAATTTTAGGACCTTGGCCTTGTGAACGTAGAATGTAATAATTAATTTGTCCCCCCCGCCGGTAGACCCGCCACTGGTTCGTAATAATGCAGCCATGCCAATGAATGTAGGCGATATTTCTTATTCTGTTATTCGTGAATTACTAAACTTCCTATTTGAGAAATTTACTATAGGTTGGCTACTTTGTTGGACTTTCTCCAACGTTTGGTTTTGATAACTTGTTGAATCTTGCTTTGGATAGCGCCAACATGTTTTGAAGCAGCTCACTACTTCTTTCTCCACAAAACCACCTTCCTTACATCAAGTGCATTATGCTTCGTAAGGTAAGGGAAATAGAAGTTGTGTTCAGCCTATGCCAGCAGAAAAGCCACACCCATGTTACAGAGCTGCTTCAAAGGGTTAATGAAGAAGCCGCATTGTGTGTGATGGATATGTGTTTTTAAAAAAACTGTGCTGAAAAGTGGTATGGAAAATGTCGCATCAGACATACAGCTTCCTAAGGCATTGTAGCCTACACTGATAAAATATTAGTATCATAACCTACACTTTTGTGAACTATTACAATTTATTTTTGTTTCTTATATGCAAATTATTTGCAGTAGTATCATAAAAATATTACAATTCACCCTATTTTAATCTATTGCAAGGTAATGTTGTTTTCATTACTGTTTTCATCATGTGTTTGCCAATGCAATTCCTACGGTAAAGTGGAATATTGTAAAAATGATCGGTATTAAATACATAAGATTTTTTTTAACACAGGACTTAGTCCATAGCAATACCTTTACTGAATTCTTGTTTCTTGTTATGATACTATCTAGTGGTGTTTCAAATTCATTTTTTAAATAGTTTTGGATTATTATGCCAGGTTTACCTTTTAATACATCTTTAGTTTTCATAACATCTGTCTTTTAAAACAGGACCTTTGCAGCTTTATTTAATACCGTCTGCAGTTTTAAAATGTTGGTGAACCATAAATAATATTTGCATACCGTATTGGTGACATAATTTATGTGTCGTAAAAGGTTTGCATATTTTTTTATTAAGATGGCAAAGGGATAATACAAACTTTTAATTTTAGGTATTAAAAATTTAACAACCATGTAGTTTTATTTAAAATCCAACCAGAAAACCTAACCAATATTTTTTTGTATATTTAAAAAAAAACTGGGCTACCTAATTATCATGTAATATGCAACATAGATGCAATTATGAAATCACGTGTAATTCTCTTTTTGTGTAAATATGGCTTCAAACAAGAACCAAACTGAAGAAAACGTAAGGAAGACCAATAACTAAACTATGATACAAAAAGAATTGTATGCAGTTTATTATACAGCCAAATATAAATTTTGTATAAATGATATCAACCGAATAAGCATAGTGTATAAAATAGTACCGGCAGTAAAACTTTAGCCAATTTTTTTGTGGTGCACTTTCCTACCAAATTTTGTAAGAATTGAACAAAAATCAAAGCCATTATGCATGACAAACTTGTTACAAAGTTAGAAAAAACACGTTTTCAGCAAGTCAAGAGTGGGGGCAGTCATATTTACGATGGCAGCAACCTCCAGTGGCCAAAAACAGAACTGCAAACCGGGCAACTCAAGGTTATTAGACATTTCATTTCTCTCAGTTTCTGTTTGAGATTCAATAAGAGTAAGCATAGTGCTGGCAATAATAAAGCTGGCTATGTCCCAATACTACTCACTTCCAACCCTACTTCCAGAAACAAATACACTGCACTAGTCTATGAAGTATTTAATTAACAAATAACTATTACAGATTTTAAAAAGTTTGTACAGAAAGACTGAGGAATATTCCTGGTTTTTATTCCATTAAAAATACCCAAAAAACTATTTTTAACCCTTCATTATTCTTTTGCCAACTTAATTATGTGTTTGCAATATTAGTGCAATGTTTTAACAATCTCAATCCAATGTGCATCCTTTTGTTTGCTTTATTTACTAACGGACAGTTATAGTTCTCAAAATTATTGTGATTATTTTCCTGCAGCCTAATGTTATTGTGAATGTAACTTTCATACGAAAAGTTGAAGTTAAAAAATAACCTTTTTTGTGTTTTTTTATACGTAATCAGTTCATTTCCAAAGAAATATTGGTTAATTTTATGATAAACGTTTTTTTAGGTTATATCATATCCGCTTCTTTTGTTTTTATGGATCGCATAAAGATGTCTTAAACATATAATGTCAGGAATGTGTTCCAGGTTATTGTAGCTAAATCATTTACATAAAAATAAATAGTAATGGTCCTAAGATTGAGCCTAGTGGCACCCCAAATTCTATATCGAACCATGTCCTCAATTATTAGGCTACATTTTCTGTTTTTATATGAGGATGTTGCTATTTAGCATTGTGAATGCTTTCTTCAGGTTGTCAAGAATTGCACCAATACATTTTCCTTCATTAAATGCTCTTGTTACATTATTATTTATGATCGGTAATGCACCAATAATATTTTTTTCTGGTATCCATTTTGTTTTTCTTTAATAAGAATTTTAAACTTATGTAGAAATTTTTCAATCTTCGTGGCCAAAAACATTCTGTTCAATAAGTGTATTTAAAGCGAGCAAAACCATTAATGGCTGATAATTTATCAAAGCCTATTTTATACCCTTTCTAATGTAATGGTATGATTGTTTGAACTGGTAATTTGTCAGGGCAAATTTCTGTATCAGGATTGAATTTATTAAATCATTCATAAAGTTAACAGTGGTTTCTTCTGTTTTGGTAAAGTGTTCAATATAAAAGCCATAGGTCCAGTAGAGAATTTTTATTTTTAATCACTATGAATTTTTAACAATTCATAATTCCTTGGCCAATCTATGATCACCCTTTTATTGGAGAAGGTCTACGTAACATGCAAATTTTTATTTGTAATATTTCTAGTAAATGGTTGTTTTGCAAATTTATCGTAAATGTTTTTGATCTATGTATTCCTAACATTTTCCTAAATGTTTACCATATTCGTCGTTTTTTAGTTTATTCCAAATTTTCCTACTATCTTTAGCTTTTTTTATAGACTATGTATAGTAGTACTGCTCTAGTGAATCTTTAATACAATTCTGTACATGTTTCTTTCGTGTTTGTAAATGCAGTTATTAAATTTACCCATGGTGTTTTAATTTTACTGATTTTACTCCAAACAGCATTTGTTTTTTTTTTATTATAGTTCATAACGTTAAAAACTTATTGTTTGCATGCTTTCTTAACTATAATTTTATTGAAGCTATACATATATTGGTTAATTCTGTATTCTATTTCCGCATATATTCTATATGGGTCATTGTATTGTTTTTAAAATATAGCCTACAGTTTCTACTTGTTTGAATACATTCTTCTTGTCTAGCTGATCATTGATCCCTGTTTTAAAATCAGAAGTTTATCAAGTCATGTTTCCAAATCCGTGAAATAATTATCAGCTGCTTTTGTATTTACTACATGAACCAGTACCACAATTGGAATGACATTTAGTGAAAAGGGTGCAGGGAACATTTTACGATTTTTTAAAGTAATAATAATTCTTCTTTTGGTGCAGACTTGCTTGTCAGATTATATCAGTGATGCCATTAGGTTTTTAAATTTCTTGATACCTAGTATCTTTAAATAAGTTAAAGTTGATATCCCCAGCAATTATAATACTTACGTCTTTGTCTTTGTCCAATATTTTCAGTAATGTTTTTAGGCTTTTTATAAACATAGTTCTGCTTGAAGTAGGCTTCCTACGTACAACAATTATTTTGTAATTTTGGTTATTGTTGTTAAAGTTATAAGTTTATTACAAGTACAATTATTTTATTTTTCTAGGATGAAAATCGATTCTGCCTCAGGCCTTGTTCCTACACACACTTAATTTCACAAAACCACTGATGTTGTAAAATTTAACTTCAACTTTTATGTAAATTTCTGTAGGCATCTGGACATCTGGACATCTGGATTAATATTTGTAGTTTCTAATTGTAAAAAAATATCCATGTGTAATTCGTGTATTTTTTCTGTTGATTTTCTCATTTTCCTCATTTTCTTTTTGATTTCTTCATACTCTTCTCTACAATGGGTGTGCTTTCATGACTACATCAACACTTAAAATTTTTGAATACATTTGCAGTTCCTTAATTTTGCATTCCCTGTATTGCCGTTTTTCTGCATAGTTTTCAGTTTGCCAAGTTCCGTTCTACATTTTTTTCAGCTTCTTGAAAATCATCAGTTTTGTCTTCTTTTTGTCCTCTTGATATCCTGAAGTAGCAGTTTAATAATAATAATAATAATAATAATAATAATAATAATAATAATAATAATTTATTTTATTTTTTTTTATTTTTTTTATTTATTCAGCAATTGTAATTATACACATAACATGCATGCACGAAGCCTAACTGGCTTGTTTGTGCACTGAACATAAGACATTTATACATACAATCATGTAACGGTAGTTGTTATACAGAATTTTTTAACAGTATCATATTTCTTGCAGAATACAGTTGTTCAGTATGCTTGATTTAGGAGCCAATTTTTAACAATTTTTTTTATATTTCCTCTCGTTTTTTTTAATCGAATTTTGGATGGTAAGTGGTTGAGAATGGAGGGTACTAAATATTCAAGGCATCTTCTACCATAGGAATTTCTCCAGGTTGGAACCTGTAACCATGCTGTATTGCTTCTTCCAACTCTTATAGTTCTTTTTTGATAATTGTTGTCAAAAAAGTTTGTGATTATAACATTTAATTTGAACAATTTAGCAAAGTTAAGTAGCTGAAATTTTTAAAGAATATTTTTGGTCGACATTTTAACTTTTGAGCTAAAGAGTGCTTTCATTGCTTTATTCAATGTTTTTTGTAATTTTTCAATGTAGTTTTCGGTGGTTGAACCAAATATAATGCAAGCATAGCGAACCTGTGACAGTAGCCACGATTCATAGATCATTTTTTAAATTTCGATTCCAAATGTTTTATTGACTCTGTATAGCATCGGTATAATCCCTCGAATTTTTTTCTTTAGATTTTCGATATGTGTATAAAATTTCCAGTTTTCATCAATTTCAATTCCTAAATAGCGTAGCGAGGCAACCTGATTGATTTTAGGACAGCGGTTACAATACGAGTTAAACATGCAATTTTCATTATGTGAACGGATAATACAAGTTTTTTTTCGGTTTTTCGGTTTTTTTTTTTCGTTTTTTTTTTCGGTTTAGCTACATGCATAAAGTTTTTGTCATTATTAATGTATAATTCATTGTTGGATAGGTATTGATTTATGACATTAAAATCGTTTTGAAGGTTATTCACCATAACTTCTTGTTTGTTACTAACCGATATCAAAAGAATATCATCGGCATATAAAGTGATTTGACAACGATAGTTTTCCTCTAGGATATCGTTTATATAAATAATAAACAATAGAGGGCCTAAAATGGAGCCTTGTGGAACACCATATTCAATAATGTTCCAGTCACTTTGTGAGTCTGCAATTTTCACACTGCTTTGTCTATTGTACATATAGTTTGGAAGAATATGCAACAATTTTCCGCGGATACCAATATTGGAAAGTTTATTAAATAATAATATTAAATAATAATAATAACAACACGTTATTGCACAAAATTCACGAAGCTCAAAGAGTTTGTGTGAGAAGCAACACATAAAGACAAAACAATACAAAAACAGAAAATAAATTATAACAATACAGAATAATAATTCTGTATTGCCCCGCATCACATTCAAATATCAGACGAACGATCACGACTTAGTGAGCGGTGATGTGGTAGTCTGATGAAGACAGTCGTTCTGAGCCCCTCTAACTCCAGAAAAGCCAAACTGTCGAAAATTTGCAACAATGTTGGAATGGGAACGGTTAGTATCCTTTACTTTGAAATCTAAGCATACAAGGCGTAAAAATGGACTCGAATTTTCAAATAATAATAATTAACGTACATCAGTTTGTAGTAGCATTACCTTCAGCAGGTTCTCTGTTATTTATTTATTTTTAATTTGTTACATTTCATTTACTTTAAAGGTTTTTAGTTCTAGTTTAATTTTCCAACCTAGCCAGTTTTATGCAATAACCAGGATTTTATCAACAATCAGCAAACAACATCTGGATTACCCATTTTAGAGAATCACGATATCTATAACTTTTTTTTATTTTAAATATTTTTTTATTGCACGGTAAAAAGACTTGAAAATTGAGACTTGTTAATAAGAATTCTTTATTTAGTAAGAATCCATTTTGTAATTATCATTTTTATGATGTTATGTAACAATTTTTTCTTATTTTTTTTGGAATTTAACTTAACATCGAGGGGACCACATACACATTGCTTCTATTACTATAGGAGTTCATCCAAGTGGGTGATTTTAAATAAGCATTGTTATTTCTTAGTGGTGTGTCAATTACTATTTATTGTTTTATTAAAGAAATTGTTATAAACAATTATAACCCTATAACGGTTCATAAAAGCTAATAGCCTATTTTCACGTCTTACCTCCTGCATGGTTTTATCTTGTAAATTGAAGAGCGCTTTGGCAGATTTATTTAAGATTTTTTTTAGGCGACAGGTTGAAGTGGAACCAAAGATTGTGCTAGCATACCTGACATTTGACGTTACCCAAGCATCAAAAAGACAGTTTGGCAATTTTTATCCAAAAAATTTTACCATATAAAGTGATAGAATAATTGCTCTAATTATTTGTATAATTTCATCAATATATTGGTCGAACTTCCAGTTGGCATCAAGAGTAACCCCGAGAAAATAATAAAAATAATAATAACAACAATAATAATAATTTTTATAATTTATGAATAGAAAAAAACACGAAACGGCTAAGTTTTTATGTGCTGATTTATAAAATACTTTACACACGTATTAGTATACCCATTTCTACAGAGGATCATACATTAATTTTTTTATACAAAATATTAATACATAAAACACAATTGTACAATTAAAATTGATCAACATAAGTTAAAGCAATAAATGTAAATACTAAAAATAAAACCTGCAATTAGAATACTAATAATGATAATCAATTCTCACTTAATCAGTTATAATCAAAATGAGTTTAGCCATGCTATGTAGCCCTTCTAACATCAATAGCAGGGTGTCCCAAAAAATAAAAGTTTTAAAATATCAGCTCTCACCCTCTAAAAAGTTTCCTTTTATTAAAATAATACCTCTTGCAAAATTTCGGCTCATTTCGACAATATTTAGGGATCCCCCTAGGCCACAGTATTTCCATACTGGAACTGTTAATATCCGCAAAACTAATTAGGTTATGAAATACAAATAAAACCCAAGGAAATAATTGTTTTAATACATTTCCATCAGAAAGTTAGTTTTTGAAATACCCTACCCACATAGCTTATCCTACATTCAAACAAACTACTTCTAATTAGGGGAACACTAATCTGTTAACTGTCAGCTTGGGGAATTACGATGAGAAGGAATTTCCTAAAAACTTGGTTTCACTTGAAGTTTTTCAGTCAATGTGAAGCAGAGTTGTCAGCTTGCAGTGCAAACTATTACTGTATTTATATTTATTTTTCAAAAACGTCTTCAAGGAGTAAAGATAGGAATTGGTTAATCGGCCATCCTTCTAACACGATATTTGGTGCTCGTCTTACCATTGGTAGGGATGTGAGGAAAAACTTTTGTCTTTACCACTTCTCACAGAAGCTTACTATTGGAGGAAGTTCTCAAGTGTTCAATCAAATAGAGCCATTTCGGGAAAAGTCACGACTACCTATACAACAAAAACAACACATCAAGAAGATCAAGAATTTGTGTCATTAAGATACAAAATTTAATGAAACACTGTAACAGGAATAATGTTGGTGACCAGGTGAAGCAAAAGCAACAGTGAAAAGATGCACAAGTTGTTTGACATCAGTCGTACCAAATGAATACAGGCCCTTTTCAAATTACAAAAAGAATCATGGACTGGAACAAATGGTTCAGTGGACATAAATCTTGCTGCCTGTGAGAAGCGAACATCAAATTGGAGGAGTAAGCATGCAAAGAGACAACAGAGAGTATGCACTGAAAGACTGCAGCAGAATTTGGTAGCAGCAATGGCAGATGATGAAGATGATACCATTGAGAAACAAAATTAAAAGGACTACGCTGAGTATGACTCCTCCGACAGTGGCACTCCTTCTCACTCTGCCAAAAAAACTGCTAAGATGGCAGATATGTTGAACAGAACAGTACTTTCGAAAGCACTGCAAAAGATGTGGAAGCTACAATTAAAGCTACGACCAGCGTAGACTTGCGAACACTGACTTTTGTTCTGTCCAACACATTTGCCACCTTAAGAGTTCTCTTGGAAGAGTGAGAAGGAGTGCCGCTGCCGGAGCAGTCACAGTCAGTGTAGTCCTTTTAATTTTGTTCCACAACAGTAGAACTATCATCTTCATCATCTACCATTGCTGCTATCAAATTCTGCTGCAGTCTGTCAGTACATACTCTCTGTTGTCTCTTTGCATGCTTACAACAAAATTTTGATGTTCGCTTCTCACATGCAGCAAGATTCATATCCACTGAACCATTTGTTCCAGTCCATGATTCTTTTTGTAATTTGAAAAGGGCCTGTATTCATTGTTACTTATTGGTACATTAGCATTGGTACGACTGATGTCAAACAACTTGTGCAGCTTTTCACTGTTGTTTTTGCTTCACCTGGTCACCAACATTATTCCTGTTACAGTGTTTCATTAAATTTTGTATCTTCATGACACAAATTCTTGATCGTCGTGTGTTGTTTTCGTTGTATAGGTAGTCATAACTTTTCCCGAAATGGCTCTATTTGATTGAACACTTGTGAACTTCCTCCAATAGTAAGCTTCTGTGAGATATGGTAAAGACAAAAGTTTTTCATCACTTCCCTACCCTCATCTGTACGCACCTTTCAAGCCTAACCCCATGTCCGTGAGACCTCTCATTGGTAAGACGAGCACCAGATATCATGTTAGAAGGATGGCCGATTAGCCTAAGTAATTCCTATCTTTCTTTACTAATTGAAGAAATTTTTTGAAAAATAAATATAAATACAGTAATAGTTTGCACTGCAAGCTGACAACTCTGCTTCTCACTGACTGAAAAAGTTCAAGTGAAACCAAGTTTTGAGGAATTTCTTTCTCATTGTAATTCCCCAAGCGGACACTATTTCAGTTGACAGATTAGTATTCCCCCAAATTAGAAGTAGTTTGAATGTAGGTGTAAGCTATGTGGGTAGGGGAGTTTCAAAAACTAACTTTCAGATGGAAATTCATTTAAAAAAATTATTTCCTTGGGTTTTATTTGTGTTTCAAAACCTAATTAGTTTTGCGGTCATTAACAGTTTCAGTGCAAAAATACTGTGGCCTTGGGGGACCCCTAAATATTTTTGAAATAAGCTGAAATTTTGCAGGAGGTAATATTTTAATAAAAGGAAACTTTTTAGGGATGAGAGCTGATATTTTAAAACTTTCATTTTTCTTGGGACACTCTAATCAATAGTTCCTTGTTCGAGTCTGGTCTCAGCCTACGATGCCATTTTCGGGAAGAAAGAGCCGTATCATGTGTCGTGCTTATATGAATTGTGGTATGTAAAAGAACCTAAGAATTTTTGATGGAATTTACCTATAAAAATTGTCGAATCTCTTTCTAGCACTGTGGCTAACGCTGGGTGCTTGCCAAGCACTTGCGATCTAATATTATTTTGTCAGGTATACCTTTCATGAACTCATTCATAGTCAATGCAGGAGATCGATGATGGCAAGTTGCATTTCCGTGATGTCTGTGTATGCATTTGTCGGCATACCTTTCCAGTAAAAAGTCTGTCCAACGATGTTATGGCTTGTAAAAGGTTTACAGTGTAACTGTAATATCTTTTATTTTGATTGACTGAGTTAAAATCATACAAGCAGCTGTGACGCTGTAAATATGATTTGTTAAAGATAATGTTTTCGTTTTGCTTTATTTGTTATTTCTATTTCTACTTGAAACAATAAAAATGTATGTTGCAAAAACCTCACATTCGCATCTTTTTCCAAAATTTTGTACCTGTGATGTCCAAGGCATGGACACACCTAAGCCCAGCGTAGTGGTAATGAGAGACACGGACCACCAGAGTGTAGGCTACAGCTGATAAGACAGTTTACTTCCTTTTAACTGTGGTATAAAGAGCAGTACAACACGAAGTCATGTGATGTAACAAAATGCTATATATAAATAGTGGGACAGCCTATAAGGTAGTTAGAGGGTTATCTGGGTATGGTTACCATAAAGACATGAAATTGAATGCGGCCATTGTGGAGCACACAAGTGACGACTCCACAATACATAGAGCGAAAAAAAAATCTAAGCCTAGCTGAATATAAAATCATGATTAAAAAGGCATGATGTATTTTTTAATTCACTACCTATTTTTAAAGAAAGATACATAAGTTTTCGCTTTCGAAGAAAAGCTAAACACTATTTTTGAAAGCTGTTTTACAAAATAAAAAAACTGAAGATGTACAGGGTTAAGCAAAAATTAAACATTACTAAACTGAAAATTTTGCCAGTTTTAAATTTTTTATTTTGGTTTCAGGAGCAAAATTTTAATAAATCCAGTTAAAAATTTTTATTTGATGTTGTTATTATGGTGCGCAGCCTTTTTGGTTAAATTTCCTTTAATCAGCAACATTACTGCAACTAAAACACTACAGCGTTGCTTGTAAAAAGACATCTGGCAGCCAAGAGATTGGTGAAGATGTTACTTTTGGTTGGTAATCACCGGAGTGGAAATAGTAGCTCCAAACAAATTTTTGTTCCGATGTTGAAGGATTGTGCACATGAAAAGACAAAAATGATACAAAAAGATAAAACCGTGAAATAATTTTTTCACACAAAAAACAATATACACTACATTTTTACCTAATTTTAAAGGTGGACATTTTTTAAAATTAACAAAGCCGATTCTCTACACGAATAACTAGCGACAAAAACATGTTAGCGTTACTCGCGACAGTTTAAAAAGAACTTTCGTTAGGCTGACGGGTAACTACTTTACAACCAAAAAAAAAAAACGAAGAAGTTGTAGCCGACTGGTAACTTTTTCAAAAAAACTACAACTTGAGCTTGTCAGGAGCTCTACGCAGTCTCTTTGAACGATTCTGAGGATTATGAAGTTGCGCGTCAATATCGACCTGTGTTGGTGATAGCACAACTTTACGTTTGTTAGGATTTGGTTTCGATTTTTTGTTAGCGTGACTTGGCTTCGGTTATTGCTTAGCGGATGGTGACGTAACAACCGATGAAGGTTGTGACCTTTCTAATTGCTTCGAATTTTCTTTGGAAGAAGCGCTGTTACTAGCCAAAGGTGACTGGATGTTTACGTTTATAGAGTCATCCACTTAGTGTGTGGGGGGTGATTTCACCGGAGTTCTCCTGCCACCTGGTGACTTGCGAAGAAAAATCTTAGGTGATTTTTCAAGCTGTTGGATTGGTGGATTTGAGCATTCGACGACAGAATTCGACTTTCTGGAGGTCGATACTCAGGAAATACGTCAGCAGAACTTGGCTTTTCACGTTTCTTACCGACATAAGACATGCATTTGTAATAGCATGATGTTTCTCATTATTATTCACGCCGGAATTATTGCTTTTCGCCAATGGGTTAGGTGCTTTTTGTGGCTGCTCTGAATATTCATGCTCAGCATTATGTAATCTTAGATATTTGCGATGTTTGCGAATCCTATTACCGTTAGTGGCAACGATAATATAGGATTGATTACTACCAAATTGAGATAAGACACCTAATGACCACAGCTTATCGGTTGTAGTACTGTAGTCACGATACCAAACATTCTCACCTATTTGATACGTTTTCAACTCACGATGGTGGGTGCTCTGTACTTGTTTTAATTGTTTACTACGAACGGCTGCAATAGGGCCAGTGAACAATAAACCCAGCCGAGACTTTAATTCTAGGTTAAAGTACAATTTTGCTGGTGTTGCTTGCGTGGTAGCGGATATAGTGATACGTGCTGACAGCAAATAGGAATTTATACTTTCTTGAATAGTAGACCCCTGTCACCACGCGGCCTTGTAGACTCTCTTGAAATTGCGGACATAAATTTCTGCCAATCCGTTGGGCCATGGCGCAAAACTTGACCCGGACATGTGCGTAATCCCATTGGATTTTAACCAATTTTGGAATTCTGACGACATAAATTGAATGATAGTTTATTGCAAATTGACTCGAAGTTTGTTATGTCAAACTTGTAGGAGTCTACAATATTCAATATTTCTTAATATTTCAACAATATTTCACATAATTGAAAAACGTAACTTAATACTAATACTAATATGGTGAGAAAGTATAAGGCAATAACATAAATACAAGCAAGTCCATAGTTAAAGACAGGGTGGGTCAAAGATATTATAAATTGATAATCTCAGCAAAAAGGTACAAAGTATTATGTGAAAGGAGAAGAAAAAGTGAAGGGTCATCTTTAAATATTTTTAAGACACGTATGTGCTTTTAGCGTCCTTTTCAGTTCCCTAAATTTTTCGACGTTAAGTAAGTGTTCAGACAAGCTGTTAAAAAGTTTTGGTACAGTGTATTCTCTGTTACGTTCACCATACACATTTTTTGCAAATGGTACTGTGTACTGGTAAGTGCTTCTTCTAAAGTATAGGGTTTTAGACTTATCATTAGTTTTAAAATTATGGCTATAGTAGTGGTTGAGGGTCACAACGTAATCTCTCAACTGAGTAATCCTTAAAATTTTCATATTGGTGAATAATTCATTAGTTTTTTCACAAATTTTACTTCTAAAAAGTATCTTAATGATTTTATTTTGTGCTTTTTGAAGTTTAGATAATGCAGAGCTTGATGCGAGTCCATATACTTATAGACTTATAGACATCTGTGAAAGAAATAATAGGTTACAGTCTCCAAACTTTAATGCTCGTTTGACTGCCTGAAGTTGAGTTGAACATATGTCAGCTCCCAGCTTCCAGTACATCCTTCAATGAACTATGATGAAAAACGTAGGCCGTTATTGTATTGTCCTAATTCCATATTTTGGAATGGCGAATCCATCATTCGGCGTTAAGAGTGGACTTGCTAGAATGCACTGGAAAGAAAACAAAACTGTTACGGCTTGAGTATAGAGATCTGAAGCGTCATCTGTTTAGCATCCGATTCTGCCACTAGTCGCTAAGAGGACGTTACTGAAAGAGCTGTCTAGCGTGCGAACTAAACTGTGGAAGGTGATCGTGATGTGTGATCAGAGGATTTCAAACATGAAACATACCAATGCAGCTATTTTATTAAAGTATAACAACAATGGCTTGATACTAGTACCTGTCTGTTCACACGAAGTCTAAACAAGTAGTTTTCAGGTTTAATAATAATAATACTTTATTAAACATAAAGCACGAGACTCAATGAGTCTGTATGTGCAGATACAACCAAAATAGCAAACGATTTAGTAACATTAAAACATGACAATACAATACACTGCATAATACAGTTCATTTTATATATTAATACATTATGTACAAGTTATAAATATTATATACAATGAAAAAAATAAAAAATAAAAAAAAAATAAATAAATAAAAAAATAATAATAAAAAATAAAAAACGTAACATATATTCATCATTGTTCAATAAGCCATGTTTTTATTTTTCGTTTCACAGTGAAAGTTGTGGGTAAATGCCTCAGGTTTTCTGGTATTTTGTTAAAGATTGTTGGTACCAGATAATTATAATTTCTTTTGCCATACGAGTTCCTCCATAATGGTACTTTTAGCCAGTTATTGTTATTCCTTATGTTGCGTGTCACTGGTTCCTTATATTCATTCGAAAAATAATTTTTAACAATAATACCATATTCAAAGATTTGTTTAAAGTTTAGAATGTTATTTTCCTTTTCGAGTTCACAAGTTTTCTTATTATCGTTAGTATTAAACAGGACTTTTAGTGCTTTATTCAGAATTCTTTGTAATCGTACAGTTAAGCTAAATGATGTTGACCCATAGATAACGCTTGCGTATCTCACTTGACTTAAAATCCACGCTTCATATAACGTTTGTTTTGTTTTTCGATTTATCAAAAATCTTACTTTATACAACATTGGAATTGATTGCCTTATTTTGGTAATAATATTGTCTACATGTGTATAGAATTTCCAGTTTTTATCGATGTTTAACCCTAGGTACTTAGTATTGTTTACTTTCTGAAGTGTTTTACACCTACAGTTACTGTGGGTGTGGCAATTCGTTTCGTGCAAAATAATATTGTTGTTACCTATGGTCATATGAGAAGATCTGAACTGTAAGAAGCTAGTTTTATTTTCACTTATGTATAATTCATTTTCATCAAGATAGTGAATTATTTTATTAAAATCACTCTGAAGATTTTTTATCATGGTTGTTTCACAGTTGTTGATTGATAAAATGAAAATATCATCTGCGTATAATATTCTATATGTATTCCAGTCAGTGTATTCATCCAAGTCATTTATAAACAAAATAAATAGTAAAGGTCCTAATATAGAGCCCTGTGGTACGCCATATTGTATCTGACACCATTCACTTAAAGATTGTTCAATTCGAACACTATATTTCCTATTGGTTAGGTAGCTGTTTAAAATGTTGAAAATTTTCCCCTCAATCCTAATTGGTAAATTTTTCCTAAAAGTTTTTCTTTATCTAGAGTATCGAATGCTATTTGTAGATCAACCAAAATTGCTCCAACATGTTTACCAACGTTGATAGCTCTTGTAATGTGATTGTTAATTGTTGTAAGCGCACCTAATGTATTCTTACCTTGTTGATAACCATACTGATTTTTGCTGATTAAGTTAAATTTTTGAAGGAAATTTTTTAGGCGTTGTGCGAAGTAACATTCAATGATTTTATTTAGAACAGGTAACAATGCTATTGGTCTATAGTTTTCAAACGAGCTTTTACTTCCCTCTTGTAAACCGGTCTAATTATCTGCAATTTTAATTTATCTGGCCAAGTTTCTTTCTCAATAATAGCTGTAATTAAAATGTTCATAAATTTGGTCGTGTTATCTTGACTTTCTTTAAAATGTTCAATCAAGAACTCATCGTATCCTGTAGAATACTTAATTTTCATTGACTCTATAATTGCATTCAGTTCATGAGAAGTTGGTGCAGAAATCATCATCGTATTCTTAAAAAATGTCCTGTTTTTTCTCCTCGTAGTGTTAAAGATCCCAGTTCCCTTTTTTTTCCCTTGTAGTGTTATTACTTCCAGTTACCTGAATTTTATTAGTGCTTTTTAGTTTTTTTTTTGTTATTTTTTAAAGTGGGAACTTGAGCCATAAAACAATTTACCATACCGTTACAAATCCCTTCTCTACTTAAACTTTCAAATGCTGTAGTAATAGTCTCATCAATGTTAGTTTTTACATTCTTTTTTCCAATAATTTCATTTAACTTATTCCAAATATTCTTACTATTATTAAAGTTTTGATTAAAAAATTGTTTGTAGAAGTCTTGTTTTGTCTTTATTATTTCTTTGTGAACAATTTATTTAATTCTTTGTAGCTTTTAATCAATTCACCTGATGGTGTTTTGCTTTTACATATTTTCGACCATAATTTATTTTTTTCATTTATTTTATTTAAAAGTTGATTATTCATCCATTCTGACTTCATAGTTTTGTTTGTAGGCAGATTTGTTTGTACAGTTTTATTATAGTTATAAATATTAGTAATGTTTTTTTCAATAT
Source organism: Lithobius niger (assembly GCA_023313725.1). NCBI lineage: Eukaryota > Metazoa > Arthropoda > Chilopoda > Lithobiomorpha > Lithobiidae > Lithobius > Lithobius niger. The sequence goes on along the minus strand of JAHWFP010125476.1, from coordinate 40,150 downwards.
CATTATAGATTTCATTAGGGTCACTTAACTCATGCAGATGATCCCAATTAAAGCAATTCAATTGCCTAATAATATTTTTATGATTTAATTTGTAATTTATTTTAGTTTTTTTTGCTTCGTTCTGATTCGTACTATTATCATCTAGAGTTTCTAAAATAGTATAGTAATGGTCTGCTAATTTGATTTTAACAACATACCCTTTCGCATTGTTATTTTGTAAGTTAGTAAAAACCGGATCAAGACACGATCTAACTATTTTTCCTGCGCGTACTTCTCTCTTGTAGGTGAATTTATCTGCGTATTGTATCCCATTGAAGCCATTAAATTCTCAAATCGTTCTATATCAGGTTTTTCAGAGATATCTTGTGTTTCTTTAAGCAAGTTAAAATTTAAGTCACCCATAACAATAAAATTTTTTTTTCTTGATTTTTCTTTTTTAGTAAATGCTTAAGTGCTTTTAAGAAATGTGCTCTGCTGGATGAAGGTTTCCTATAAATTACAATTAAATTATATTTCGTTTCCCTAATGTCAAATGTAATATCTAATGCATCATTTTCATCAATTTTCATACTATTGCACATAATATTTAAAACATTGTTATCTTTGATGAAGACCATGATGCCTCCACCTCTCGCATTGTTTCTGCAAACACAAAATAATAATAATAATAATAATAATAATATTATTGAGGTTTAATATCATGCATTTAAACAGACAAAGAACTAAGGTAGGTGGATATTGAACTGTATATTGCACTACGGCATTTTCTTTTCTAATTAAAAAATATGAAACAATTTTTTCACGTAGCAATACTCAGTCTGAAGAGTTTAAGGCTTTAGTAACCATTACCGTAAAATGATGTTTGTATAGTGCTACCACACTGAGAACTCTAACAATGAGAAGAATACCGCATTTTTGGGTGTGCCGCTAATATAATTAAATGCTGTAAGTGGCGTAGTTCTTACTTCGTTGTTCCTGCTTTCAGCACACCTAGTGGCAGTTTTTTAATATATCGATCGGATGACGTCGTTCCCGTTCTACACTGAAGCGAGCATTAATCCTTATTAAAATATGCAGGAGACTTGAAAGGAAAAAGCTTTACTCCATGCAATGATTTTTGGGCTTTTGGCGAGTTATTTAAAAATTGTTTTTATGTACTGTCCTATTAAATCTAGACACAAGCTAGTGTGTTGCCGCCAAGTGGAAAGGCGTTTACTAGCAGACTGTGTCTTTTAATTGTAACGACCTTATACCTGATTCCAACCTGCTGGTGTAAATTCCCCATGCCGTAGAAATCTTTGGAAAAGATGTCCCATTGAAGAGAGGTGGCTTATTTATCGGGGCATTTTTCAGGAGTTGGCACTTCTGATTAAGTCTGAGAAAAAAGCTTATCCGGAACGGCTTTGTGATCGGGTCTCTGGCATGACATCCCTGTGGTTGGCCTGGAACATTGTCAGTAATCGGTCGAGCAAGCATGTCGTAAAGTGGGTTTACAGCTTGGATGCCCGCGCTCATGAGGTTTTGAGGCAAAAGGCCATGGCTGATGCTTTCAACGCAAGCTTCGCGAGCGTCTATGCGTTGCCATCGGGGTCTATGTGTCCAGTTCGCTGGGTCTCAGAAAACCACGATTTGTGTACTGGTGTGCCCTGGGATCAAACTGAATTTATTGCGGCTTTTGCCAAGTGCAGGAACTCCAGCACTCCCGGTGTGGACGGTGTGTCTTATGCAAACGTTCGTGCCCTGCCTGCGGAGGCGGCCAGGGACCTAGTAGCACTCTTTCAGGTGCTGCTGGATGGGGGTTCGGTTCCCGCCTCATGGTTGTTTACTGTTTTGGTCCAAGCGCATAAGGTGGGTAGTGTTAGGTCGAGTCTGTTGAACTATCGTCCGATAGCACTGTTGTTGTGTCTCCTCAAAGTTTATGAACGTATGTTGGTCAAGCGCCTTGTGTGGCATCTTGAGTACTACAACTGTCTGGCTATTGTCCAGTTTGGATATACTGTACAGCCAACAGGAGTGCCCAAGATGCTGTCCTGTATATTTTGTCGAGTATTAGGTAGGCATGGGCACACTGCTGGATTGCGGTGGCGGTCTTTTTAGATATTAAGGCGGCATATGACACCGTTAGCATAGCTTTGGTCTATGAGGCCTTGCAGAATATGGGTGTTGACAAGCCTTTGGCTAGGGCTATTGTGGCTCTATTGGGGGTTCGGAGAATTGTAACGCGAGTAGGCGGGTATTGGTCGGACGAGGCCAGCTATGACTGTGGCTTCCCACAGGGTAGCTGCTAAAGTCCGACTTTATTTGATGTTGCAATTAAAAACGTCTTACTCTCAGATCAACAGCGTTTGCTATGTTGATGATATTGCCATGTGGATTGCTGGTGTGATTTGGATGAATGCGAATTTGCTGTTTAAGGGGCCCTTGAGAGGGTTTCGTCGTTGTTATGTGACAGGGGGCTGATGTTGGCACCAACAAACACGGAGTTGGTGGTCTTTTCTTGCAGTTTGGCTCGTAGAATATCTCCGGTGGTGGTGTCCGTTAGGGGGACGTCCATCGCACAGGCGGCAGGTGTTATACCTTGGTGTCTGGCTCGATGGGAGGCTTTAATGGTCTGTTCACGCGGGTCAGTTGCGGGAAAAGAATCGGGCTCGGACATCCATACTTAGGATCCTGTCTCATGGTCGTGACGTTAGGAGGGGTTCGTTACTCTCTGTGTACAGGCCCTTCGTTAGATCCATTGTTGATTATCATTTGCCATTCTTGGCAAATATGCAGAGTCATATCAGGACTCTACAAGTGCCCATCAATGAGTGTCTTCGTGTGGTTTCGGGATGTTTAATTACCACCTCCGTGACCGCACCGTGGGGGGAATGCAATGAGCCCCTTTTGCATGTGCGATCTGCCGAGCTTTTAGTTTTGCTCTGCCTAAGAGACATCAGCAGAGGTGGATCTGGTTTAAAAAGTTCTTTTGGAC